>BMAO01020204.1:0-259458 GCA_019973975.1 Trichonephila clavata
CGTTCAATGGAGAAGTTACAAGATTTTCAACCTAATTTTTAAGATCTCAATAAAGTTTATACAAAATTAAGGTGATTCCTTTTGGTCGGCTACAGTATTTGAGAAGAACAGAGGGATAGTGTCTTGAAAGTAGAAAAAGAAAACAAGGATGGAGAGGAGACTCACCTATGGTTTCAAGATGCGAGGCACCTAGAGCCCAAGCTCCGCCATCCGTGGTGAGGTACTCCATGAACTCATTGAGGTCCTTGTTCTCTTCGGGGGTCAGTTTACCCTCCACAAGCTCCATGATTTGCTTCAGTAAGGCTGCTCCCTGAATTAAGAACATAATACATTGCATAAAACTACAAAGATGAAAAATTGTTTTGAAAATTTGCTTGATTACATTCAAAGCCTTTGTTTGTACAATTGAACAATTAATCCTATGATATTCATTGTAAATTATTATAATTATAGCATAGACAGTTTACGAAGGGCTTGTGGATCAATCTCAAAATATTTGACGCATAGCTAAAAAAAATATTGTAAAAACTCCTACATGTGAATTACTTCCTCCTACAAAGTCTTTACATAAAAATATTAAATCCTGCATGTAAATGAAAATTATTCACTCGATACGTACGAAATAATACTTTTTCCGATGGATTTAGGAACTTATTTTAAAGCGAAATAGGTTGAAGGAAATTTTCAAAGGCACTTTGTCAAGAAAGATTAAAACTAACAGAAATTCAAAAGTCTTGGAAGACTCGTTAATGAAAAAAATTTAATCCTGCAAAAAGAAAAATAAGAGTATACTATTTAAAGAAAAATGGAAGAGTTTCTTCTCACTCACGTCGACGTCTGGAAAGATGGCGGGAGGATCCTCGTACCTCCTCGCCCTCCTGGGTGCATAAGTCGTCTGCCCCTCTTCGCTCTCTTCCAGACTTCCCCGGCGGGGAGCCCCGTTGCTCAGCTCCGTTCCATTGCTCACAACCTGTGGGGGAAAAAGCAAACTATTTCGATCAGAGGATCTAAAGGAACGATTATCTTATTTGAATATTTTTGAAGTGATACTTCTTTAGGCGCGGGAGTGAATAGGAAATTTGCCCAGTTTTGCGAAACAGTGAACGGAAGTAGTGATCCCCCCATCCCTCCGAAATGTCACCATGGTGAGGAGATAGTGAGCGGGAGGAAAAGAAAGCGGAGGGGGGCGCACCACATGACTTGTGTCATATCCGTGAAAATGTTGGACGGTTGCTAAGGGGAAATTGTGCATCAGAAGTATATCTTGCCGCTATGGACGAAAGGCGCTTAGGTATTGATGACATTAAAAGTCCCTTGCTACTCTCCCTTACTTACTTAGATGAGTGTACCCTTACTACTCTCGTAACGAACTCGCGTGGCGTATTATCGTAGTTTTTATGTAATAAACGTGCCGTTACCAACGAATAAACGCACCCAAAATATTACCATTATATGGCTCTTCCCGTTACGGGAGTGTCTGGAGCATTGTGTATATGTCACTAACGTTCGCGCCAGAATCGCTACGGATAGTGTCTTGTAAACAAACACAGTGACTTCTGTGAGTGATGCATTAAGTTTCTATTATTAATTTTTATTTCCATTGAATTACAATTAATTCTGGTCAGAATGCCTAGAACAAATGCAAAAAGAGGAAAAGTTTTGTGAAAGAAAAACTAGCAGCAAGTCCAGGCGAAAGTCTATATATCACCAGGTAGTTCTGTCGCAGCTTTTATCCTCTTTATCCATAAAGTTTTAGTGCTGTACATATCAGAGACTGTTGCAATCATTGAATCCGATGATGATTAAAAGCTGATTATCTTAATTGAAGACTTTAATGTTAATTTTGCTCCAGAAAAAGCAAAGCCACTCATTGAATTCTTGAAACGGACACTGAATTTGACAATGAATACTGATTCTAGAGAAGGAAAAACAATATACGGGACCACGATTGATGTAGTTTTCTCACATTTTCTTGATTGACTACAATCGAGGATTTTTATATCCTACTTCAGTTACCACACACCTATTGAGTCTTTTTTGGAAAATGATGCAGAAAACTTAATAAAAGTATTATATTTACATACAATAAATGAAGTTCGAATTTTATTTGATTAAAGTAAGTTCTCTCAGCATTTTAATATAATTAGATCTATTCCTGCATTTACGGCCAACGTCGCAAAAGAAGTTTCACTTCTATCGCGTGACTTTCCACGTTCTTTTTCAATCTTATTTCGAATCTGCGTTTTACTTTTCTCTTTCCCATAATTTCCATTTCCCTTCTAAAAAGTAAATTTCATACCACTTTCTCTGATTCACTATATATAATTCACTTTTCTCTCACTATTATTATTTCGAAAACTGATTTCAATTTCCAAAAAATTATCCAAATTGGAAAACGATTATATTTGTCTTAAGCCTTATCACACAGTTCAAAAATAGGTCTTTTTGCAGTGATTGAGTAAGCGAGCAAGATGTTTTGAAATTCGTTGATTCACGCATGCACAAAAATTCACTGTTTGGATGAGTGCCATGCAGGGGCGTAACGTACACCCCCCCCCGCATCCCGGAGGGGAGGGAGGCAGGATTCTTCTCAAAACCTGACTTTGCAGCGGGGACTTATGCTCCGTTACGTCACTGGTTGCCCTGCTTGAAAATAATTTATTAATTTTATTGAATAGACAAATAGCCACCCCACCCGGTATAGTGATTATGACACTCGGGTTGTGATTGAGTGGGCTCGGGTTCGAAACCAGAAATGGATGTATCTTCAGAAAAAGAAGGTGGACTTTCACCTGAAAAGGATCTCCGTCTGGAATAGAAAGCAGCGCACCTCTTCTGTTCTATGCTGGGATCATCCTTTGTATAATAAAGTCTATATTCTGAGATTGTACTGTTGCTTTTGTTCTTCTATCTCTCGTCTTTCATATGTACACCAGCATGAAACACACGACGACAACAGACAAATATTGGCAAGAAAAATTTCAGACGTTACAGTTACAGTTAATATCTTTATTTGGGATTTGGAGCAACAAAGGCCATTATCCCATACAAAACTAACAAGTATCAATAGGTTAGTTAATGGCAAAATATTTCATCTTCTGAATAAAAAATCGGAATGTTGATCTGTTTGATATAGCTTTCTCTAGTAACTTTTTGAAGGTGATATTGCGACCAGGATCAATTTTGAGAATAGCTTTAAGGTGATTTAGAGGTTGAGAGTATATCTGACGCATCTTAATAAAATATGCTCCAAGTCATTTAAGCGATTACAAGAATTACGCATTGCATTATCCGTTAAATTAAATTTTTGAAGAAGTCCTGGGGTAATGATCATTTTGCTAAAGATTCGAGTGCATAAAATTTCTTATCTTCTATTATTTGTCCATTTAGAGATGATGCTAATGTTTATAATATTGCCCAAATCTTCAAAATACTTGCTTAAATAAAAATTATTATTTGCTTTCTCTTAAATCTTTCTTGGTATATTCTTTTAGTGATGTCTTCTGAAGCAATCCAGTCGATATAAACGTCAGACTCCGTGACAGATCTTGCGAGATAATCCGCCTGCTTATTCTATAGTGTCCCGGAGTCCAAAGAAATATCAGTTTATTGGTATAACATGATTGTGTGTAAATTTTTCAAGAATCGCACTCTGTGATTTAATAGAAAAATTTTGAAGAGTATGGAGAACAGAGAGACTATCAGATATTATTTTGAATAACACGTGGCTAAATTTCCGTAGGGGGCTTAGTTGCTCAAACACGATTGTAAAATAAGAGAATTTATATTACAGTAGTAGCAGTAGATGACATTTTTGCCTTCTAAAAGATATAAGTAATGGAAACACATGTGTCATTTCGTTTAATTTTTGACCGCTATAGGCGAGTGGATACGGCCGTGAACTCTTGGCTGGCGTTGTTGAATAGCGGATTCGAGTCCTGATCCTGCTGATGATCTACCGTATAGAGGGGCTGATGCATGTTAAACTTATCATGTATTTAAGTCCTCACAATGGCAATAGTGAGGAAGAATGGGAAGTGGGGTGATAGCTCAGGTGCCATCCTCGTCATTTGACCGAGGTTTAATATTATGGGGTTCACATCTCCAGTTAGGCTTTAAGGTGAGGCGTTATAAACACTCATCCGATCAATTTGTGAAATAAAAAGTAAGCTCGCAATAGTAAAAAAAGATAAAGGCGAATCAGTTCTCCAATAGTATTTATTCCGTTATATTAGATAATAAACATGATGATGAACTTTCTTTAAGGTGACTCACTACATTCGGAACCGTGATTTTGAAAAAGCGTATTAATTAATAATTTTTCTTAATATTTAATGTCATTTGAATTAGAATATACACTTTCTAGAAAAAGTCTGCATTCGCATACTATTGCTTACATAAAAAACAACAACAAAATAATAATTGAAAACTGGAATGTGAATTTTTTTAAAATATATTTTATTTAGTTTATTTCAAGTATTGTGAGAATATATAACAAAAGTAAATTCGGTTTATTTCCATACCTTTTAAAATAAAGACAGGTTTGTAGCTGTACTAACAAAAATCAAGTAGAAAAAGTCTACGTTCACTGTTTTAGTAGTAGCTATAGAAATTATCTATAAGGATAATGAGTTATTTACTAGAGCTGGTTGGATTATATATATCCCGTCTTTTGAGAACCCCCGAAGTCGTTTTGGCATTGAATTAACAAGTCCAGTAGTTTCTTCAGCGCTCATCTTCTCCCATGCGTCCGTAAGACCACTCTTCAGCATATCCTGGGTTGCGTTGACAAATCTTACGCTCCAGGTATTCTATAGGATTCAGATCAGGTGACTGCGGGTGCAGTTAATTTGGACATTATACAAGAGTCAAAGCTTCACAATCTTGGGAGTATGCTTAGAATCGTTGTTGTGTTGGAAACGAAACTAAGATCCTAGGCGGACTTTCCTTTAAATTGTTTTTTAGTACATCAAAGGAATCATATTTGTTCATAATTGATTCGATATACTCCACCTTGCCAACATTGCTCGCCATACCCCCCCCCCACATGACTACACCGTGATTTACCGTTGGTACTAAATGGTCTTTTTGAAGCGCTGTGCAAGGGTTTCTCCATACCAATTTACGACCTTTTATACCGAAGATGCAAAATTAGTGTCATAACAGAAAATATTTTGCTTGCAAATTTGAAGGCTTTTCAAACAATTTCTTTGTCTCGAAATACAATTGCGGAAAGAGTTGCTAACTTGGTTGTCAATTTAAAGTATCGGATCAAAATAAAATCATCTAGTTTCGAAAGTTCCATTGCTTGTGACGAGAGTGCGGATATTGCTGGCATAGCTCAATTACCTGAGTTTCTCTCCGTGCTTGCAACACGGATTTTAACATTTTTGAGGAATTATTGGATCTAATACCGATGCGTGGCCTTACAACAGGACAAGATGTATTTAAATGTGTTTTTGAACCTGCAGAAACACAATCTACCCAAGTCAAAATTAAATTCTATAGCTACAGATGGCGCTCCTTCATTGACAGGAAAAACAACGGCTTCGTAGCATTAATAAAAAAAACTAAGCGAAATTCATAGTTTCAAAAATTCATCATACGCAGTGTATTATACATCAAGAAGCACTATGCCCGATTGTAATAAACACGGAGAATGTTTTGTCACATATAAAAAAAAGTTATAAATTTTATAAGATCTCTAGTCTTATATAAATCAGTGCCAATTTACTTCTTTTTCAAGTGGGAGTTAGTTCATATTTAGGTTTGTCCTACTATATCTTGCTCCAAGATTCTCAATCGATTCTGAGATTTGAAAGAAGAAATATGTCAGATTTTAAAAATTAAAAATCAAGATACAATCTTGTTTGTTTTCAGATCCAATATGATTGCAAGATTTATCTTTCATGGTTGATACAACCAAACACTTGACCGATTTAAATTTATCGTTACAAGGGGAAGAGCAGATCATTACGAATATGCTTGACGTAAGTAAAGCATTCAAATGTGTAAGCTAGGACTTTGGGAAAAGCAATTGAAAAATAAAGATTTAATACTCTTAACGACGTTCAACATGGACACATAGAGTTTAGTGATACTGCATCGTGTCAGGAGTACGCAGAAAAAATTTCGAATCTTAGAACTAAATTTGAAGCGAGATTTACAGATTTTAAGTCTTTGGAAGCAACATTTTATTCGATTTTTTCAATGAATGTAGATACACAGCCATTTGCAAATGAAGGCGATAGAGGCTCAGTGATGCTCCCATTTAAAGGCAAAACTCATTGAAGTGGGTGTGCCTGAATTTTACAAATATTTACCTGCCTATGTAACACGCGTGGATTCACATCCGAAAATATTTCCATGTTTGGAAGTATTTATCGGTGTGAGGAGTTATTTACAGTTATGAAAGGAAATGAGTCTCCTGTTGAAGCTCACTTTGCATCAGTTTTGAAAATAATCATTGCGAACAAAATTAGGAAAGACAGTAGCAGAGAAAAGATGCCAAGTGTCAGGATGTAAACAGTAGATTTGTTCTTTTTATATATGTTTATTATAATGTATTATTCGACATAAATCTACCTTTCCATCAATATTGATTTTTTGCGGCCCACCTAAAGTCAAACCTTGTTCGTTTGACCCAACTTCGAGTTTGACCCCCTTGTCTTAGGATGAACTTTGTTTCACAAGCATTCGCGTTTTATAATTCATTTCCTTTCACTAGAATTTTTAAAGACCATTTTCACCCACTGTTTTATAAAAAATGACCGGGAGCATCGTAAAAATGATCAATATTTTTCTGCGGTTATTTTTTTTTTGAGACTGGATTCCAAAGGAATATTTTATCCACATAGTGTCAAGTTGAAGTGTAAATTATAAATATGTATCTTAAATTTAAGTGAGTGAGTAAGAATTAACGTCACACTAATCACCTACTCAAGAATTTTCTGCGACGCACTTCGTAATTTCAAACCAGGATTAAGTGACAAGCACGACACCTGAGCAAGCGCAAACCTCTCTTCCACACTACACCAGAGGGAGGATATTTAAGCCTCGGCATATTTATCGTACATCGCTCCTCTACACTGCGGGTCTTCAGTGGTACTAGGTTCGAACTCATGACACGCCAGCCACGAGTTCGTTACCTTGACCACTATTCTACAATGGAAACCTGAAGTTAATATAAGCATTGAAAGTTACCGTGCTTATCGGTACAAGTTAATCTAGTATGCCTAGGCATTCCTATTTTAAAGTTGGTGAACATGAAAGAGAGGGAAAATATTTAACCACTGCGGTAAAAACTGCTTTCTTGCCAACCACAATGAAAGATGCCTTTCTTGTGGGAGTGAAAGAAATGGAGGAAGGAAGTGACCTTTTGGAATATATATTAACTTGTGAAATAGATTAAACCACAGAGTTAATTTGTTGTTCCTCCTCCACCCTTTAATAACCCTTACTTGTGAATTGGATTCACTAGGTGGAACTTCATTGGCTTCCTGGGATGGCTGTTGTTGGGCTGGAGGAGCTGGAGTGAACTCAGGGACTGCATTCTGTTGTGGTGGTTCCTGGACTATTTGCTGGGGTTGTTCAGGGGCTACGGGGAGTTGTTCTTTAGGAGTGGCCTGTTGCTTCGACTGTGCACTGTTGCCAGACGACATGCCTGCTGACGACTTCTTTCGCCTGGTTCCGTTCTGTGTAGGGCGCGGGGTGGCGGTTTCAGGGGCGTGTCCGTTGCGGTGTTCTTCGGGCACACGCTCTGAAGGTCCGAAACTGATTCCTTTGGAACCTTCTGCCCTCAGACTCAATTTGTTGAAATACTCTTTGAGGGCAGTACTTAAGGTCCTGGAAAAGCAAACAGATATTTAACACGTTTAGAGTTATGTGTTAAAACAAAACAATTTTTTCTCGCTTTACAAAAAAATAAAATAAATTAATGGTTTTAAATCGTTGGTATCAGAATATTTTTCAGGAAAATTTCCTACCTTTAATACTTGTATAAATTATAATTATATTTGTTTGTTTTTAAATAATATTATCAAGCTTTTTAAAAAATAAAATTCCAAATTATTCAATCTAAAAGAAAAAAATTGAATAGTCCAACACCAAAAGAGTTGAACTAGATAAATGAAATTTGGGATAGGAGTGTTCATACATCTGAAAGATGACTTTAATTCAAATTTCTCGCTAGGTGAATAAGTGTGGCGCTAATAGCAACTTCTTGAGCATACGAACCGGGTGTACTTTAAATACGCGCTGTATAAGGTTCGTGAGCGTTATTTATCGTCGATATTGGACGTAATGAGTTGATGTTAGTCAAGAATGCCTTTAAGACGAAGAAGCCATTATCAAAAGCTCACTGAGTTTGAATGCCATCGCATAATGGGCTAAAAAAAGGTGGATTTTTTCTTTCCACGATATTGCAGAATGTCTTGATATGAATGTATTAGCTGTGCATGATTATCAGCAGTCCCTGGAAGGCACACTCTCTAGAAAACTGGGGTCCAAACACGCACGAGTCACCTCTGACAGAGAAGGTCTTCGCCTCACGGCTGCGGATCATCGTAGAGTATCTGCTGTAGAAATTATCTTTTATTGACACCAGAATGACACAATGACTTGTAACAAATCAGTTGTTTGAAGAATATCTCCGAGGCACACATCCTGTAGTGTCCATACCATTAGCTCCACATCACTGTCATCTGTGACTTTAGTGGTGTCACGCTAGAGATCATTGGAGGACGGAGTGGCAATGCGTTGTGTTCTCCGATGAGAACTGTTTCTGTCGGGGTGCCAGTGATGGCTGGTGTATTGATTAGAAGAAGGTCAGTGTCTGCAAGCAAACTTCATGGGGCCTAAACACTCTAGACCTGCGCCTGGAGTTAGGGTCTCGGGAGCAATTTTCTATAACAACGGGAGCACACTTGTAGTTATTCCACGCACTCTGACTGCAAAAATTTATGACAGTCTGGGGATTCAAACTGTGAACATAATTACAGGGGGGTGTTTCCCAACAGAAGAATGTACACCCTCACACCGCTGTTGTAATCCACCATACTTTACAGAGTGTCGATGTGTTGCCTAGGCCTGCTATAGATCAACATATCTTCCTCCAATGGAGCATGATCATCCATCATTGGACGGCAACTCCACCTTCATTCCCAACCAGAATTTAACGTCCTTATATTCACCGACTAAAGGCGGTATCATACGTAAATTTTTCGTGCAATTTTTTGGCCCAACTTTTCGCCGAATCTGAGAGGAAGGGTGACCGTAAAACAAAACAACATGCTCTGACGTCAGCCACGCTTTTTCTCCAAATTGAAACATTATTCGCTGATTTTTCTGCTTCGAAAACGACCATCCAATATTATTTCTTATATTTCGCTCGCGCCTTTGTTGATGGGGGAGAACAGAAATGAAGCATCATTCTGTTTAAAATATTATTACGCCGTTAAAATATTGTACACCATTAACGCCATATCTGATGCGATGCCACCACCGTTACCGCCATCTTGTTTGTGACGTAGGGTGCAGAAAAACCCCATTGGCTGGAATTTTAAGCAACTTTCATTTAGAGTAACTTTCTCAGCTCACTGGCAAAAAGTTGTTCGAAAGCCATTGCTATGGCAACGGAGTAAAAATTGCACGAATTGGACCAAAAATTGCACCAAACGTGTACGTGTGATAAGGCCTTAAATTCTACAGTCATGCAATTCAGTCCCACAAACTGATATCTGGTACCTGTACGACACGCATCCACGTTTTAATTCTTACATTCCAATTTCTAAAGGTTAACCGCTTATATTAATGAACCATCATTTTACATTTGAAATTGATTTTCTCTCACTTTCCTTAACCTGCGATCTTGAAACTTTAATCAAGTATGTTGCCTAGACAAATGTATTGGCAAAGTTTTGTTAGTCTACAAAAAAAAAAAAAATTGTTGCGATTTTTTTTCCATTAGTGTATGTATTTTAAAATGTTTTAAGGGAATTCCGAGTTTTTTCCCTTTACATTAAAGATTGCAGCAATTTTCAGCCCTGAGTTACATGCCTAAGCATATTGAAGAGGAAAAACTTTTGTAAAAATCTTTGTTGACAACAATCATCTGTTAAGATGCAAAAGTACGAAAAAAACGCGTTACAAAAGTGAGAGATATAAAAGAGTCCTAAAATTCTTTGGGAGGAATAGAATAGAGATTTGTGGGATTAAGTGTTGGAGATTTAAATCACTGACATAAATCTCAATGAATCAGGGATTATATGCACCTCCCAACACCATCTAAAAAATATTTATTTTGTCAAGAGCCTCTCTGAGTTTTAAGAACTTCTCATTAAAATAAATGAAAACTCTTTACTTCAAAAAAGGAATTTTCAGAACTCAATAGCTAATTGAACTAAATAGTTTAAACAATAAAAATAGTTTATCGAGGTATATTTCTTTACTTGTATTTTTATAACACGAACTATGCTTTTTCTTAGATTGATAGAAGCTCAATTTAAGCACTACAAATGTACTGTAATTAATATTTTAGGAATTTTCAAATTATTTTTATATATATTTTAATTAAATTGAAACTCAGTTACAGAAATATATATATTTACACACACAGTTGCTACTCAAATCACTTCGTACACACTTACTTGTGGATGTGCTTTAACAAAGATAAATGTCAAATGTGTGCAAGATACGATGTTGAGATAAGACTATATGATACAGTTAAACAAACATATTCAAAAACTCTTCTATAAATTCAAGAGAAATATAATCTATTATTATGGTAAAATTTACAATTTTACAACCTACTGACAAAAGAAACTAAAACTCACAGAATATCTATAATTAACACCAGTTTTCCATTTTCAACATGAGCACCGATTAGGGACAACAATCAAATATATAGATTTCAAATTTTTAAAAAAATCTATTATATGTTCATCCAATTATTCAACATTCTATATTTTGTTCTTGATAATTTAATCAAACCTCAAAACGAAGTTTGCCTAGAATATTTTTTCTTTTTGACCATTGAAAATATTATAACATAACATTGCACAAAAAAGGGCGTAGTAATTATTTAAAAGTAAAGGGAAACACAAATGGGATAATTATTCTTTAAAAAGCTGAATTCAAGCATCTGAATTAAAAAATAACTTTGTATACTAGGCATAACATACAAAGCGAATAATTTCACTTCGCATATTATGCACCAAAATTTTAACATATTTATAAAAATTAATAATAACCACTTTCCCACAATTTCTCCAGAAAATATAATATTTGAAATCCTAAATATTACTACTAAATAATAAATCAACAGGTAATTTCAGCAACAACTTTTCAAGTTTAAAATTAGTTTTAAGAAAAGTTAACTGTTGTCGATTTTTTCCGACTTGAACAAATTTCTTACTTTCATCAAATGTTTATATCGAGCAAACGGACACCTGAGAGAAAATTTTGAAGTATACATTAAATTGCACTCGGAAATATTTGTCATTTCAAGAAATTACAGGTATATACATTTCATCTTTAAATATTTGATTCATTCGTTATATTAGAAATAATTTTAATATTCTCAGTAAAATACTCAATCAAATAAAAGGAACAAATACAAAAATAGATGTAGTGCAATGTGTAGTTCAATTCAGTAAATGAACGTTTCGTTAAAACAGCGGATTGTAAACTTTTGGAACACAATGTTATTTTTTCTATCAAATTTTGACTAGGTTTAAAAACACACACACAAATTGCAAAATAAATTATTATCCGCTTAGCACTTATACACATTCAGAACATTCATGAAAATACTGGCTAGTGTATTTAGCTTTTCAAAACTATAGCCGAGTAATTAAAAGTTCATTGCATCAATATTTTTAATCACAATTTTATAAATGAAACCAAAAAACACAAGTTAAACAAACATGATTTTGGCGCAAGAAGGAGTAGCATCCAATTATATTTCTAAAAGAGAACTTTTATATCTGTAACAAGACAAACAAATTAGATGAATCTTATTAATATATATATATATTTACTTATTTTTCAAATTAGTAAATTTCAATCAATTGTATTTATATTTACTTCCAATACTATATTTGTTTAATTAGCAATTTTATACTCTCTACCGAACGAGATTAATATATATTAGAATTCACGTTCATAATCTTCACATAATTTCTCTTCAGTGTGTAACAAAAAGCTTGTGTTACAACTTTAAAACAAACAATAACATGCTAAAGAAAAATTATTTTAAAAAATGCTGTCAATATCACAAATTTTTGTTAAATAAATTAGTTTCGAATTTAAAATTTTGTCTTTATAAAGTAGAACACCTCATATTTCACTGATGTTCATTCATTTTTGTTCATTTGGATACACTTCAACAAAATTTTTATCTAACATCAGTTCTAATTTGCGTAATCTTAACATCAAATGAAGCTTTGTCAAAGAAATACTTTACAGGCTTCCTAAACCTTCTTCTAGCAATTTAGGCTTAGAATCATAGGTCATTACCCACAGAAGTTTCACTCAGTCGTTTTTCAAGCGCGCCATTTCTCGCCGTTGACAAAAAGAATATGGAGATATTTACAACCTACTGACAAAAGAAACTAAAACTCACAGAATATCTATAATTAACACCAGTTTTCCATTTTCAACATGAGCACCGATTAGGGACAACAATCAAATATATAGATTTCAAATTTTTAAAAAAATCTATTATATGTTCATCCAATTATTCAACATTCTATATTTTGTTCTTGATAATTTAATCAAACCTCAAAACGAAGTTTGCTTAGAATATTTTTTCTTTTTGACCATTGAAAATATTATAACATAAAATTGCACAAAAAAGGGCGTAGTAATTATTTAAAAGTAAAGGGAAACACAAATGGGATAATTATTTTTTAAAAAGCTGAATTCAAGCATCTGAATTAAAAAATAACTTTGTATACTAGGCATAACATACAAAGCGAATAATTTCACTTCGCATATTATGCACCAAAATTTTAACATATGTATAAAAATTAATAATAACCACTTTCCCACAATTTCTCCAGAAAATATAATATTTGAAATCCTAAATATTACTACTAAATAATAAATCAACAGGTAATTTCAGCAACAACTTTTCAACTTGAGTAGAACACCTCATATTTCACTGATGTTCATTCATTTTTGTTCATTTGGATACACTTCAACAAAATTTTTATCTAACATCAGTTCTAATTTGCGTAATCTTAACATCAAATGAAGCTTTGTCAAAGAAATACTTTACAGGCTTCCTAAACCTTCTTTTAGCAATTTAGGCTTAGAATCATAGGTCATTACCCACAGAAGTTTCACTCAGTCGTTTTTCAAGCGCGCCATTTCTCGCCATTGACAAAAAGAATATGGAGATATTTCGCAGAATACATTACCGGCTGTCGAACTGTCCACACGATTCATTCGCCTTCCTTTTTGTGATGGGCGACAGATAAGGGATATTCCCCCGAACAAAAGAGTGTACAGCAACGAACTCGAGAAGACAAAGGACTCACCTCTACTCTTCAGCGGGCGACGAGTGCGAATAAGAACTTGTGCGGAGCTCAGTCAGACGTCCTGAAATAACTCTCCTGCTCTTCGACTCCGAAATAAGATGAACTCATCCGCCGTCTGCAGGTTCTTCACCGCGCGTTTCTGATGACTCAAGCTTTCCCGCGCCATCTTCATTCTCGAAAACCATGACCATTCAATTCGTGAAGGGGGTAAGAATCATCAAATGAACAGTTTCTTGATGGATTGTGTTTCGTTCCTCTTATCCAATTCAAACATGATTGAAATAAGTAGATAAGAACATAATTGTTCCTCCTGTAGTGACATAATCTTTGGTATTGCTAACGCATCCACTCAAACTCCGATACAATAAGACAACTACGACGTGAAGTTTTGATCTCTATTTACTGTTTTACAAAGCATAAGCATTAAGTAAGGCATTAGAAAACTGTTCATCTTTTTCTTCAGGATGTACAGAAGGCTTTCCAGCTTTCATTCCAGTGCATCTCGTCTATCCATCGCTTCCTAATTCACTTTCCACAGTCCACCACTTTTCATTCCGTGTCTCTAGAACCATTCCAACTCTCAATTCTGCCTCGTACGTGAAGGAGGAATTGTTGAATGACGAACATTTTAAGACGCAGTTAAATAATGTAGAATATTTTCATAATGGTATATATCTTATGCACTTTTGTATCAGAATTAGTAACCAAACTGAATTAATAAATTTTCCTTTTTACTTTAGTAGATCCTATTATTCAATTGTTTGAGGAACCATAACTCGAATCCATAATCAGCGAGAAGGATTCATAAGTGACCAGGGTTTTGATTCTAAAATGTGTTCAACTGGATCCACTCTACAGTCAACATAAAGATTCGTATAAACAACCTTTCAGACTCTATATTTTCATTTGAGTGGGGGGGGGGATTCGATTTAATCAAAAACGTCTTGTTTCAGGTTAAAATAGGAAACTAGATATGGGGACATCAACAAAAAGCCCCGAGTGAATGAAGACACCTCGGTCGATGCACCGTTACTGGCGAACTGGCTGATCGAATGCACTTTCTTTGTTTACTCGGAACGTGTGTGTGCGTTGGCACCCACGAAGAAGTTTCGAAAGGGGGTGTGAATAACAACTCCTACACACACACACACGCCTGCGCTTCCCAAAAGTTCTATTCTCAGACCGTGGAATCCGGGAGCCGAGCCGAGATGAATGTCAGTTTCGCAAAACATCTCTTCCCAGAGAGAAAAAGAAACAAACCTCCTTTCCCTTTGTTACTTCCCTTCTTGCCAAAAAGAGCGGTTTATTTTTGTAAAAATATTACTTTTAGCTGGATTTGAAAACTAGAGAGCTTTCGTTACACTTTTAAAGAATTCTTTACTAACAATATGCAGCATTCAGTCTCAAGCACACAAATTCAAACCACTCTCTTACAAAGCATATTGTTAAGCTAAAAACTATAATTATATATTATTTCTCTCATACAAAAAAATAAGATTTCTTTTACACTTTGATTTTTATGCAATTATTTCAAACATCACACACATATATATATATGCTACATATAATAGCAAGATCTGGGAAAGACCTGAATTCCATTTATCATAATTCTAACATATATAGGCGCTATGCAGCCACATAATATGTGACAATATATAGTCAAAATTTCTCTACAAGATAGAGATGAATAAATATTAACCAAAACTGAAAAAAATTGAAATTGCAAGATAACCAGACAATAGATTTTAAAAGGATATATAAAAAATTAAATAAAAGAGTTAAATATAAAAAAAAATAAAAGTATGGATGCTATACAGTATTATAAACATTGCTGACTTAGGACAGTTTATATATAAAATAATTTATATATAAAAGTTTATTATTATAAATTTATTATTTTTCCTAGATAGTTATAGTTACCTCCAAATTCTAATTTTAGTTAAAATTATACTTTTTCTCTGAGTTTTTTTTAAAAAATCTTATATAATCTAAGTGTTCCTAAGGTAATGGTAGTATGTTTACAATTCTTAATTTATTATTTCTATTCTTTTCATACTTTTGCTAAGTGTGCTACTGTTCAGCCATTTCTATGCTTTGAATTTGCATTTGGGTCCAGAATCTGGCAATAACTTGTTTATTGTACTCAGATTTAGCGCTGGCTCTGCATTTTTTAATGCAATTTTTAGGTAAGTTACCTTTTTCTCATAATGGATTTAGATTTTCTATCCATTATTTTCAACAGGTTTTTGCTTAGTATTATTAGCAGTAAGGAGAAAGGTTGGCTGGCCACAAAACATGTTCAACCCCATTTTTATATAAATTATTTTATATATAAGCTGTCCTAAGTCAGAAATGTTTAAAAAACTGTAGCATCCACACTTTTATATATTTTTATATTTAACTTTATTATTTTAATCTTTCATATTTCCATTTAAAATCTATTGTTTGGTTATTTTGCAATTTCAATTTTTTTCAGTTTTGATTAATGTTTATTCATCTCTCTCTTGTAGAGAAATTTTGACTATATATATATGTAATCATCACACACGACTATAGTTATCTTAGGTTTATAACTATTTTGTGTATATTTTTGAAATATATATATGCATATATATATTGTGCGAATTTATATTATTATCGCAGTCCAAAACAACATTAGGTCTATTGACGACAAACCTCGTAATTCTGAATGAATTCTGGTCATGTACCGAGGACGACATATAAACAGACATCCATTTCTCTCCGGGTTTGCACACCGTGAAGTCTTTGAGTATCAAAAGATTCAGCTAAATCAGATCCTCTACATCAGGGATCGGCAACCATTAGCTGTGACGTGCCAAGCTAATCTACCAGTATGTTTCAGCGAGCCACGGAGTAGAACACTTTGAAACAATTCCATTACCGTGATAATGCATGCAGAATTAGAGAATAGAGGTCAGTAATACAGATATTTACAGTGTTATTATACATTAATTTTGCACCAGTAAAGATAATTCTTAACATAAAAATAAACAGCATAAGATGTAGCGATTATTTCAACAAAAATGAAAATAATTAAAACTGTACATATATTATGCATTTTTAAACATATTTATGTAACAGAGAGGGTGGTGTCTAGGGGTATGTTGAATGAAAGAGAGACGTTAAAGTTTAAGGATATTTAATGACATCTACAGGTTGTTAAACCTGACTAGGCGCGCGCTGCTGCGAGAACAGTAAGTCTACCCCTTCTCCCGCTTACATCCGGGGTTACAGAGAGTGGCGCTGGTGTCGCCTGAGCGTATACAACACTCGTCCATCCTGATGTGGTCGGTCCCCGACCAGGCTGGAAAATATGCAAGTAAAAATTATACAAATACTACAACTGAAAAGAAAAAAAAAAGATTAAACAAATTTTTAAAGTTCAAATTTCCTTGAGTATATAGAGGAAAAAAAATAAAGTCATAAGAGTTCTGGAAAGAAAAGTCCTAGGGATTATCCCATGGTTTCATCAGATCAGCAGATGTGGACGTCAAATTCGGGCCTTCTTGTCTTCCTATTTTCTTTACATCGTACCTGTCGTTTGGACGAACTTTCACGACTTCATATGGGCCAAAAAATTTTGGTCGCAATTTCACACCTACTCCAAACTGGGTTTTCTTGATTGCAATTCTGTCACCTTCTTTGTATTTTCTTGCTTCTTTGCGATGTTTATTGTAGTGTAGTCTACTTTGTTCTTGTAATTTCAGGATATTGGATTTGGCATCTTCTCTCATTTGTTGTTTATTCTGTAAAGATAATTGGAAATTTTCTTCCTCGAGAATGGCTTTGATTTTGATGTCATCTTTATTTCTCATTTTGACGCCTGTTAAAAGTTCAAATGGTGTATATTTGGTGGCTATGGAAACAGTGCTGTTAATTATTCATTGAACTGATGATACGTGTTTATACCATTTATTGGGATCTTCAAGTGAAAGCTTTGTTAGGACTGGTATTATCGTTGCATGAATTTTTTCTACCTGACCGTTCCCACGCGGTACACCTGTTGTGATTGAAATAAACTCGATATCTTCATCCTGACAAAATTTCTGAAATTATGTCGAAGTGAATGCTGTTCCTTTGTCTGAAATTATTCGTTTGGGACTTCCAAAGGTTACTTGTTGTAATTTTAATTTGTCTAAAGCATCGTTAGCTGAAGGAGACTTTACAGGATAAATCCACAAAAATTTGGTGAAAGCGTCGATGACAGTAAAGATATATTTGTAATTTTTGTTGGTACTTGGGAGTGGACCCAAAAAGTCAATATGGTAGGTATCAAGTGGAATATCACCTTTTGGTATGGGATGTAGAAATCCTTCTCGTTTGCCAAATTTTTTGGATGAAAGAATGCAAGGAATACAATTTGCAATAACATTTTCTACAGTCTTACGCATATTTGGGGAAAAGAATTGTTGTTTGACTAAATTTTCAGTTTTGTTGATGCCGAAATGTCCTTTAGAATGTTCAAGTTGTACGATTTGTTTTTGCATTTCAAGTGGAACGACTAGAAGTTCTTGGTCGTTGACAATTTTGTACAGCACATCGTTTTTTAATGTATAATCAGAGGCTGAAGATGATTGTAATAATTGTTTAATACTGGATGTAAACTCATCATTAATTTGTGCTTTTTTAATTTTTTGTGTTGTCTCGTTGTATTGTATGAGCATGACGGGATAACGACTGAGCGCGTCAACATGTTGCATTTGTTTACCTGGCCTGTGAAGTATTTCGTAATCGAAGTCTTCTAAGTAGAGAGCCCATCGTGCTATTCTAGGTGGTAAATCTTTCTTTGACATAGTTTTTTGAAATGCTTGGCAATCTGTGATTATTTGAAATTTTGTGCCGACGAGGTAGTGTCGAAATTTTTTTGATGCTGTAACTATCGCTAAGACCTCTAGCTCGTAGCTGGAGTATTTCTCTTCTTGAGGAGAAGTTTTACGACTCATATAGTGTATTGGATGAAAGTTCTGATTTGAGTCCATTTGTAGAAGTATAGCGCCAAACCCTTTCGCACTGGCATCGCAGTGTATTTGTAATGGAGCGTTTTGCTGATAAAGATGTAATACAGGTTCCTGAGACAAAATTTGCTTCAAAGAGAGAAAAGCTTGTTTTTGTATAGGACCAAAGGTGAATGGAACTTTGTCTCGTAAAAGATCGCTTAAAGGTCGTGCGATTGATGTATAGTCCTTAATAAATTTTCTAAAATAGCCTGTTAGTCCTAAAAATGATTGGACATGTCGAGTGTTTTTAGGTGTTTGGAAATTCATGACTGCATTTGTTTTAGCTGTTGAAGGACGAATAGTGCCTTCTTCAATAATATGGCCAAGAAAAGTTAATTTCCGCTGAATAAAATTACACTTTTTAAAGTTAAACTCTAAACCATAAGTAGCAGCAACATCAAATACTTTTTTAAGCTTTGCAATCCCTTCACATTCAGAATTTGCCGGAATTAAAATGTCGTCCATGTATATAATAACAGTGTTGTCTTTTAAGAGATCTTTAAACACAATTTGAATGTATTTTTGAAATAGTGAGGGAGAATTACACAAACCAAAAGGAACTCTATTAAATTGGTATTGACCATTATGTGTTATGAAACTGGTGTATTTACGGCTATCAGGATCAATTTTGATGTGAAAAAAAACTGTTTTTTAAGTCCAGATTTGAAAAGAGTATCGCTCCATGGAGTTGATCAAAAATGTCTTCAATGAGGGGTAGTGGAAATCTTTGTTTAATTGTTTTAGAATTAAGAGCACGAAAATCAACACAGAGTCTAGTTGACTGGTCTTTTTTCTTGACAAGAACTAAAGGTGCGGCAAAATTAGATGAACTTGGGGAAATTATTCCATCAGACAGCCATTGCACAATTTGGTTTTCGACGATAATTTTTTCCGCTTGACTTAATCTTTTAGGACGTAACGCGATGGGTGTGTCATCAGAAAGGATAATTTGCATCTGTAAGTTTGTATCTTTAATTTTATTTGGTTTGTAAGATTGGATAAGGTTTTCAACTTCGCGACGCGTATCAACGTTCAAAATATGCGATAAATCTACTGGAGGATAAATTACATTTAAATTTGATAAATAACAATTCTCATTTTGAAAAAGCAAAGAGAGAGATTCGTTTTTATTATTAACTGGTAAAGAATTACAATCGCTAATTTTAAATTCAGAAAAAGATTTGTTTACGTTAGCTTCGCGCTGAAAATTAGTTATATAACATGTTTGATCGGATCTGGGCTGTGACGTCAGTTCATATTTCTTATTTTCTTTTTTATCGAATAATTTCTGTTTTGAAGAGTTTAACAATTCTTTTTTTATTCATTGGGTGTTTTACATTACTTGCGCTGTGAATGTTGTGAATGTTTGGAGATTGATTTGAGCCATTTGGCCTTGAACCTTCGCTGGAATGATTTGAGATAGTTTGCGGTGCAAAAGAATGCAAGCTCGACATATTTTGGCTAGCGAAATTATTTTGTCTATCATTTTTGTTTTTAGGCGAAAGAATGTTCTTAGAATGAGAGGAAGTAGGATTTTTTTCTGAAATCCGTGCATTTTCTTTTTCTGCTTTATTTAAATCGTCAAAAATATTAGGCGGAACTATTAAATCACAATACAATTTATTACAGACAGCTGCAGTTACTATTATCGGGTTTTCACGAAAACTTGGAAGAGCTAATTTAATTTTAGTAAGTTCAGCTTGAATTTCATTTCCGAAAGCACATGTTAATTGAACAGTTCCTAAAGATTTTGTTTCGGGTGGAATGAGGGAGGATTTCACACACACAATATTCGCTCCTGAATCGATTAAAGTTTTCACGATTTTATCATTAACAAAAATATTTTCGTATTGCAATTCATGTAAGGATTCATTAAACATTTTACCTTCGACTTTACAAACAGGACCGTGATTTGAATTAGGTCTAGAATTGAAATGAGTTTCGTTTCTGTGAGAACCACTACGCGGGTTATTTGCTGAAGTGTTTGGTGAATAATTTGTGAAATTTTTATCACGCGAGTAGTAGCGGTTAAAGCTTTGAGACGAGTTATATTTTTGTTTACTGTCATACGGCGGTTGATGATGCTGTGTTTTGTCGGAATACAACTTTCGCTTTGCTACGAAGAAAACATCGCATTCCCTAGCCAATTCAGTAGGCTTAAACCAAGATTCGTTTTGGCGTATCGCGATATGTTGTTGCGTTTCTCGATCGAGGGTGGAAAATAATTTGTCGGCTATCATTAACTCACACAAAGTTCTAAAATCATTCGCATTTCAAAGTTTACAATAATATTCAAAAGAACTTGTTAATCGTGACGAAAACTGTACGTGCGATTCGTTTGGCAATCGTTGGGCCCTACGGAAATTAATTAAGCATTCTTGTGGGGTTGGTTGGAATTCTCGTAAAATAATGTGTTTAACTTTCTCGTAGTCTTGGAGTTCGTTTTCGGGGATATAAAGTAAAATACTGTTAGCTTTTTCACCGAGAATATTAATTAAGATCTCTGATTTTAATTCCTGTGGAACATTTTTGGTTGTAAACGCACGTTCAAGTGAATGAAAAAATAAATTATAATTTTCAGGTTTAGAAGGAATTGGCATACTAAGGGTCTTAACGGATTTAATGAGACTTTCTAAAAGGTTAGTTGACGGTGTTTCGAATGTTGCAGTAGTATTGTTTAAATTATTAGAATTTATAGCGGAGTTTATTTTCGCGAGTTCAATTTCTTTTTGAAGTTGAATGATTTTTTGGGCCGTTTGTTCGGCTTCTTTTTTCTCTAGTTCTGACTCTTTTCGTTCCTCGACGAGTAAATTAAGCATATCCTTAACGAATTCAGGTTCGTTTTTGAAAGTGTCAGTTTGTTCGATAAGTGCTTTTAAATTCACAAGCGTAGCATTTTCTGGGACAGTAACACCTAGTTCTTTAGCGGCGGTTATCAGATCTTCTTTCTTAGTATTTCGATACATGCTGAGTAAAAAAAAGTTTGATCCTACCTGATTAGATGATATCGGTTTGTAGACTGGAGATAGATTTCGCTTATAAAAGCTATCCGTTTGCGAGATGAGTTCACCACTGTGCACTTTTCACGGCGATGACTGTAGTTACGAAGCAGATGGAGTTTACACTCTTGATGCGATGAATAGGCGGGGAAATTGGCCTTTTTGTTTTACTGGAACACTTGGACGATGCCGAAGAGACTTTTTGGTTGAGTCTCAAGCTTTGGTTTGGCTTGCCGAAGGAGACGGTAGTATTGGTCTCGGAGCGGAGGATTGGCTCTTAGTAGGCGTCGGTGGAATTCGATGATCAAGCATTCGCCATTGTGTTGGGCGATTTCAATGAGCGCCGTTTTTTTTTGGGCGACTTTTGATTTTACACGGGTTCAAAAACCATTAAGGTTGCGAGGCCGAACCCCCATGTAACAGAGAGGGTGGTGTCTAGGGGTATGTTGAATGAAAGAGAGACGTTAAAGTTTAAGGATATTTAATGACATCTACAGGTTGTTAAACCTGATTAGGCGCGCGCTGCTGCGAGAACAGTAAGTCTACCCCTTCTCCCGCTTACATCCGGGGTTACAGAGAGTGGCGCTGGTGTCGCCTGAGCGTATACAACATTTATTAAAATAAGAAATTGACAGAACAAAATATATGTCCGTTAAATTTAATAAAGAGAAAAATAATCACATTTTAATACAATATTAGTGCTGGCATCACTCTACTTTCATATCGCAAAATCAAGGGTGACTTTCAATTAGACACGATTCTGAGCATTCAGTTATAAAACCCTTTCTCTTCGCAGATTCGAAATATTTTTCCTATGAAGAAAGAGTTATTACTTAGATATTTTGAACCAAAAGTGGAAATCAGAGTACGTGCAATTTGCTCTCTTCAAACAATTAAATCTCTCCAGCAATGACATTCAATAATTTGCAAAATAGCTGTAAGCGGTATGACCTCTTAGCTATCACGCTTTTTTTATTCAGAGAATCTTCAAAAATATTTAGATACATGATTGTATTTAAATCCCCCCCCCCTAAATTTCAGTGCTTCTTATATTCTTTAAAATAAATTCGTAAATATTTTATTTACGAGGTTACCAAATCATTATAGTAAAATTATTTCCTTCCATTTCGCTGCACGCAGATGAACATATTTGTGAAAATGTATCAATCTAAAGTACACTATGGTTCGAAATGAAGAAATTCCGTGGTAAAGCGTCAAAAGAATCAATGATTAAGTAGATTCGCGTGGGACATATTAGTTAAATTGAACGGGTTTTCACTGATGCGCCGATTTTCTCATACTAAACAGGATCTGTGCGAGAAACATATATAGCCTATCTTAGAAACAGAGCCTTCTAGCAGTTTATTGAAACATGGGTTCTTGTGGCTGCATGCAGTTCACGAAACAGATAAGAAGTTGTAACGCACTCATGTCGATCCTCGTGTATCGCCATGGCTCTTGAATGACCTTCCCAACCTTTTTCTCAAAGGTCTCATTATTCTGCCTGCATAAAGGGTTTGTGAAAGATTAGAACCCGTGACCTATGGGTTCGTGAGCACGTAACATACCACTAGACAAAAGTGATCACTCCTGTCTGGAGGCTGTTACTGGCTTACTTAGATACCGTCACAGTACTCCCCCACCAGTGAGTTGATGGATAGGTGAACGAACGAGATATTTGTTGTTATGGTGAGAGCGGGAGTTGTTACTATTGCGTCAAGTGAGTCTGACGACTTTGCTCCGTCGAGTGGGTCTAACGACTTTGCTCCGTCGAGTGGGTCTAACGACTTTGCTTACTCTTCTTGCGGGTAGATGGCGCCACGACACATCACAAGGTTCGCGGGTTTTTTTCTTTTTAACCAAGGTCACCAATGTCGGAAGATTAGAACCCGTGACCTATGGATTCATAAGCTGTAACATACCACTAGAAAAAAGTGATCACTCCTGTCCGGGGGCTGTTACTGGCTTACTTAGATACCGCCCCAGGTTCGGAGTTACATTAAAGTCTCTAGCATTTGAACTTGAGATAGGCTTTCACGAGATGGTCCATCTGATTCCATTATCGAAATACTTTTAATTATTCGTGTTTACTCTTTGCTCTTGATTTTTTTTTTAAATTAAGGAATGATAAATTTCGTTGGCTATTTTCATTCATGTTTCAAAATCTCCATGAAAGTCATTGAAGTGTGCAGGAAAACCAAGAGCTGAAGTTAGTATGAACACTTACAAAGCCTTGTTCTCTGATTACTCTGTCCACACGCAAACTTACGTTTCTGCAACCGACACGAAAAAGGTTCATCTTTGTGTAGAAACATTAGTTTTACTTTTCTTTTTCTATTCTTCGAGAAATTTGACTAAATGCTAAAAATCTCTTAATTCCCAGCACTAATTAAATATTCGTTTTGGAATATGGAAGAATTACCCATTGTACGGCCTTTTATGCTTTATTGCTTCTTATTGCAATTGTTTTCTCTGTAATCGGGATCCAGAGCCAAACTGTAAATTTAGAAAGCAGTTTGAAATGAGTTTCGCAATTCATTTTAGCACTTCATATTTTTTCAAACTAAATGACTTGCTCAGTATTTTGATGGTGGCTCGTTGCAATCAAATTTATTTAAGGGCATGTAGTTATTTTTAAATAACTGATTCGATAGTGAAATTTAGATTTTCATCATAAATACACATAGAGGCTTACAGGGTTTCTAATTTTGATTACGAAACTATTTATACTTTCTATAAAATATTTTTATATATTTTGATATTTACAAGCAGTTATTTTAATATGTATAAGTTTTGTTTGAAAAATATATTTCATTCAGACTGTTTAAATAGCATTGATAACTAGTATTGTATTCAAAATCATTCGAATCTCCGTTTGCGTGTTTTCATTAATTGTACCAAAAGATTCATTTAAGAAAAAGAAAAAACAGTGAAACATCCAGTATTTAATTCAATGACAATTTCTTTGTTTCTTTGAGTCCCAAAACGTTTGACGATGTGTGTGTGTGTGTGTGTGTGTGAAAAGTCTCTTGTCCCAAAAGTACTCGCTGTATGTCTTATAGGAGAATAAGGAAACTACAGGTCGTTACACGAACAGAAAAATTTCATAAGAAGGCAGCTAAATCTAAAAAGCTATTCGAAAAAGCGCTTACTTGTTGCCAGAAATCTCTTGTGGCAATTCTCTGATTTCCGCGGGAATCGGCCCTCCCGTCAGGAACTGGCAGACCTCTTGGCTGAAGCAATTGCAGTTGTGCTCTAGCAGATGGTAAGAGCCGGGTCTAATAAGTAAAAAATTTAACCATTTTCATACACTTTAGACATTCGCATTCTTTTTTGTTACTGTTTTCTTTTTAAAAACTAAATAGGGTTTAGCTAGAAAGGGCGCTAAGGGTTGACGAAATGTCGCATGCGCTAAATGAGTTTTAATGGCTTTTCATCTCCTTTTTCAATACCTAACAAAATTAATTTTGGATTATTTTGCTTAAATGAAACGGATCAATAAACTTTATGAAATGCAAGTATTTTTATTAAAAGGGAAGCTGTCTTTAAAAAAAAAAGTTCCAGACGTATTCAGACAAATAATACATAACATGCGTAGGTTGATATTTATTTCTTGTTATGTAAAACATTGTTTTTGTACTTTTTTAAATCGCAATCCAGTGTGTTTAGGCTATTTGCTGTTTCATCATTGTTGGCAACTCTAAAACTACATTTAAAAAAAAAAAATTTTTTTTAGCTTTCAAATTCTGTTTCGCACTCATGCGATTAATTGTATTTTTATTCAGCTATTTTTAGAAGCCGTGAGTTATGTTTTGAAGTGGCTCACACACAAGTGCTTTTTTTTAAATTTCAAATTTAGCTTTTGCGCATTTATTTATACTGTTATTTCACTTGGGGCAAGAAGAAAAAAACCCGAACATTTCTTAATTAAAACCATAATTACATTTTTATGGGGCAAAAACCCTTCAATTTTTGAGAAATAAGAATTGTGACAAAGATAAAAAGTCTAAAAAAAGATCAAATGCCTCAATAAGAAAAATAATTCAAAAAGAGTAATTTAAAATAAAATTCACTTTTTCTCCAAAACCCAACAAGGCCATGTTGTTTGAATAATAATTGCGAAATGTTTGAAAATCCCGAAAAAGCTCGTCTTAAATTACTAGTCTTGAAATGTTGGTAATGCAGAGCGAGTGTCTTTCTCAAACTATCTCAGACGCGTTTCACCCTGCCAATAATCTTTCTTCAATGGCTAATTTTTTCAATGTAGGATCATAGCTTATGCTACGGGAAGGTTTCTTTGAGATCAGGAAATAAACTAAAGGTACAAAATAATTCCAAATTTGGGAATTTAAGGAACTTTTTCATGTGCCCAGAAAGAGCCCAATTAATTGCACATATTAATTAACAAAGATTATTAAAATTGGTTTTAAATGAGTAACACTTTTTTTCAACAAGAAACATTTTGCTTACAGGCTCTTTATATAATATATTCATTCATTTAAAAGTACAAATTTTAAGCCTCCCCACTTAGTATGGTGGTTATGACAATCGACTTGTAGTCGAGTGGGCTCGGGTTCGATTCCCGAATAAGGCATGGATCTATCTTCGAAAAAAGAAGTCGGACTTTCACCTAAATGTGGATTCCCATCTCGAATGGAAAATAGCGCACCCCTTCTGTTCTATGCTAGGATCAATGTTTGTAATAAAGTCTTTATTGTATGTTTCTAACCATCTGTCTTTCGTATGTATCCCAGTATGAAATACACGACACAACAAATCTTAAACTAATATGAGTGCCTGAATGAATTAAATATATAAATAGGACACACTTAAGAGGTAACAAAATATCAAAACGAGAGACACAAAAATTTAAGTCCAATTATTTCAAAAGTGAAGTTATTATTTTTTTCTTTTTTTAAAAAAAATAATAACCCTTGACATGTAGATACTTTACTAAAAATAATTCCTTCAACTAACCTGTAGGTACTCTCTCCCAGGGCAAATATGTATTCGAGAAAGACGCTGTAGGGCAGCTCAGTTTTCCCTAGAGTCAAAATTTGATCAGGTTCTCCAAGAATAGTTTCCCCCTAAAAGGTGAAAAACAAAATTACTTTACGCAAAAATCAATTCTCTTCACTACTTGTGAGCACATGAGCTTTTAAGAAATTAAGATTTGCAGCCTTCAAGTAACGTTGAAAGTTGATTCGCGTTTAAGTGTGAGGCGCCCTGAGGACACTTTAAGAGAAACCATCCAAGAAGAACCAGAACCTACAATGTTGTCGATGCGATTTTTAAACATATTGACTATCAATATTGAGAATCAAACACCATCAAATACTTTTCATTTTAGAACAGTAAAATAATAATATAAAAGAAATACTCAAGTACTAAGAGATGGATGATCTTTTATTAATATTTGAAATGGTATATTTTTCTCAATATGTCGTAAATATCGTTCCTTATTTAAGCTTCAATATGAAATAAAAATTTTGATGTATTTCTAAGTGATTAAGGGTTAGTTTCTGTTTTTATATTCAAGTGTCATTTGTACTTCCGCAATCTACACTGGTGCTCAAAAGTTAAGCATAATTGATAAGTATGTGAATAAAGAAGGAACTGTAAATCAGAATGGCGGGAAACGTGATATGCGAGTGTAAAATGGTTATAAAATCAGGAAGCAAATCAAAAGAATGATAATAATTAATTTTATTATCCAAAGTAGCAGTTTGAAAGAAAACTGAGCATAGCACTTTAAAGAAAAAATTAAAGAAAACATTAAATAAAATACTGATGCTGCAGTTTAATAAGGCGTGTGATCACCTCTGACAGCCAGGCACGTTGCACAGCGATTTACCATACTTACTATGAGATGATGAATGAGTTGTGGGCTCAAACGGTTCCAAGCTTCTTGGAAAGCTCTTTTTGTAACGGAGCTTGGTGGGTGCGAAAGGGTTGCAATTTGTCTCCCGAGCATATCCCATACATGCTCGATAGGGTTTAAATCAGGGGAGTTCGCAGGCCACGACATGCGCTGGATGTTTTCCATTTCAAGGAAGTCATCAATCATCACCTCTCGGTAACATGGCGCATTATCATCTATGAATATGAAATCAGGACCGACAGCACCTCGAAACAACAAACATAAGGCCCAAGAACTTCGCCTCTGTATCTTTGAACAGTCACAGACCCCGTGTCAAAGAAATGGAGGTCTGTGCGGCCGTCCATCATGATACCTGCCCATACCATTACTCCCCTTGATGGAAAATGTCTTTCCGTTATGTTTCTTGGTTCAAAACGTGTTCCGCGGCGTTCTCTCCAGAGCGAGTTTATGCGCAGACGTGAGGGGAATGCAAACTGCTGGTCTTCTGGCATACAGGCCACCATGATTGAGTCTGCTGTAAACAGTTTGTCTCGAAATTCGTATTCCTGTGGCGACTGTGAGCGCCGAACCCAATGCTCTGGCAGTAGTGCCCCTCTGACGTCGCGCACTTATTACCAGATATCGGTCTTGGCGAGGGTCGTGACTCTTGGTCGACCTGATACTGGTTGTCGGGTAATATCTCCCGTTCTTTGAAACCTCCGCCACAGTCTTGAGTTCTGGAGACTGGTCCAAATTCAGAATTCGAGACACTTCGGTTTGTGATCGTGAGGATTCCAGCATTCCAACGATTCTTCCTTTCGTAAACATGTCCAATTGGCGTCTTTGTGCCATCATTCATCTTGTTTGATGGTTAACAATGTTCCTTCGCACAGCAGTTGCACGAAACTTGTCTGAACTGCCTATGCTGCGTGAATCGGTTTCTCCGCGTTCCGACATGCGCCGGTGTTTCGCGCAGGACGTAGACGACTGAAAATTTTTGCATAAACCCAATGTTTCTTCTTTACCCAATTAATATCCGCAAGAAATTTGGAATAATTTTACGAATATTTATTCCATGTTTTTCGCATTTTACGATTTATGCTTAACTTTTGGACACCAGTGTATATATCTCTGTATGTATTTACATAGTTTGTACGAGTTTTCACATTTGTAATGTACTCATTGTAATGCACTTTGACAGCAAAAAGTTTCGCATTTATTTCTTAGATTCCCCTTCTGCTAATTATTCACAGCAATGTCACTTGACTTGATATAATTCATTCTTAAAATAAGAAAGAAATTTGTGCTGAACTGATGTCTGTTATGTACTTTGCAGAATTAACTTTCATAAAATTGGTTCCTTCCGGGAAATTTTGTGTGATGAAACATTTTCATAAAAATCTAACGTGCAGAACGTTTAAAAATCAATTCTTTTGCTGTAAGTGGTGTTTTCCAAATAATGGGCCAGTGATAGTTAAAAATTTATTTACTATTGGGTTGTTCGGAAAGTAATTTCTTTCTTTATTCGTAAAAATGAAAGAAAATGTTCATATAAATATTTAATTAAATTATATATCATCCATTCTGGTCCGATATCTTTTGTCATTTTTCTGGCAATAGCATGATTCCACGCTAGTTAAATTTTTGTTCTTTGCTGGCAAAAAACTGATCCAGGTGATTTTTGACCACCTCATTTGAAATAAAGGTTTTACCATCTAAAACATTTTGTAGAGACCGGAACAAATAATAATAATTAGAAAGTAGCAAATCTAGAGAATATGGTAGATGTGGCAGTATACAGCATTCAAGCTGTGAAAGCTTTTGCCGAGATATTAAACTTATGAGGTCTCACATTATCTTGGTGGAACACTACACCTTTTATGCTGATCAATTCTGGACTTTTTGTTTAAGTGAAGCATTCAATCTGTCCAGCTGATGGCAGTAGACTTCAGAATTAATCATTGTGTTGTCCAATAAAAGCTAAAAAAATAAAGAAACAAATAAATAAATAAAATAAGTAAATATTTCTTTGAAATCCCACCAAACAGATAGCATCACCTTTTTTTTTTATGAATATTTGCTTTCGAAATGCTTTGAGCCGGTACATCTTTTTTACTCCATGATCTCTTGCGTTTGACATTGTAATAGACAACCCATTTCTCGTCCCCAGTGATGATACGCTTCCAAATGAATTATTTTCTTGACTTTTGAAAAGACATCAACAAGACGACACAAATTTCTTTCCGTAAGAACATGAAGAACCCATTTGCCAATCTTCGAGGTTAAACCTAGGTCTCTCAAGCGTTCATGAACAATTGAATTCGATAAATTTAACCTTTTAGTGATCTCATGAATTGTTATTCGCCGGTTTACACCAATTAATGCCCTTATTGCGTCTTTATCAGCTTCAACTACCCTTTGAGAAAGTGGTGCATCTTCAACATAAAAACTGCCGGATCGATATTATTAGCTCCGGCGTACTTTCAATGCAACTTCTCCATATACATCAGTTATTTTTTCCCTACTTGCGCAGCATTTTTACCTTTTTCGATATTAAAAAGTAAAATACGCTGAAAATGCTACCTTTCCCTCTTCATATTTGAAAGGGTACCAACCCCAAGATACTGCATTGAATCAACTGGATTTTTTCACAAGCAAGCCTTGCTATATCAGCTCTCAAAACATACAACAATTATGCAGCTTAAGTGTGAAATTGGGTGTGAAAAAATATAATTAAATCCTCTGTCAGAAAAAAACAAAATTACTTTCCGAACAACTCAATAGATAAATGACATAAGGATACAAATCTGTCTGTTAGTGAAGAAGTATTTCTTACTGTAGATATAAATTCGTGTTTTAAAACAGATATACAGGTAAATCTTTATAACACACATAAAAAATTGAGACATATAATATAACATAGAACTATCTATAGTAGATCTATAGGTAAATATCTGAACAGTGAGTATTATTTTAGTGTCAAAAATGTCTCACCAGTTTGTGTTTCACTGCAAGCTTCAAGTGTTATGTTGATTATAAAGATTTTCCCTTATATAACCTCAGCGTTTTAACTAAATCTTGAGGTTTCACCATCTCTTAGGGTTGCCACTGATGGAGGGGACGTTGATTGTTTATATTTTACATTTTTTTGAATTAATAGTTTTAATTTAATTCTATTTAAACATGACTTCAAAACAAAATGCAGTTACACCAAAAAATGAATATAAAATGACTCAACATTTTAACTCACTAGAAAACTAAATCAAAGAGAACCCTTAGATTTTCTCTTTGCAACGGGAAAGTTCCATCTGGGGGTTAGAGAAGTCAATGTCATCCGAAGTATGTTACCTAAGTCTAGTTTATTCTGTTATTTTGTTTTGGTTGTGTCACTGCAGAAAACCATGCTTCACTCAGATTGGTTGTCCAAAAATTGGCAATAGGAATTTAAGTGTTGTGATAGCAGTTTCAGAGTATTCTGCCATGACTTTAATCCAGAATACATCAGATTCATTTCGTACAGCCAAATCACATCGAGTGAGTGAGTGAATATTTACGTCGCACTGTTCAGCTACACGAGGGCTTTTGGTGACGGACCTCGTAATTTTGAACCATGGTCAACCAAAATATATCGAGCGTACACTGCTTGACAATTACTAAGGAACAGTTACGTTTTTCGGAATAATTAAGAATAGACAATCATTGGAGAAATGAAAATAAGTGCATAATTAGGAGGGACGATGTGCATTTATTATAGTGCAAAATGGTACAGATATTCCCACATCGAAGAATTCAAAACTTAAAAGTAAAAAAAAAAAGATGCTCTTTGGATGATTTCTAAACAGCCACAAAAAATTGATCTTAAGGTCAGAATGATGCAGACATGAGTACCTTAGTAAGATGTGAGTTGACCATGCACACTAATGTACATTTTGCATCTGTTCTACATTCTCTTCGCGAAACTATCAAAGAGTCCTTGGGGAATTATGTCCCACTCCTGTTTCAAGGCGGTTTTGAGCTCTTACGCTGTACGGGGGAGGGATGGCTCTTTATGCAACAGATCCGCCAAGAGCATCTCAGGCATGTTCAATAGGATTTAGGTCGCGAGAGTAAGCAGGCCATTGCATACATAGGATATTTTCACTTTGAAGTGTGTCCGATACACCAACGCTTCTGTGTGTGTGTGACCGCGCATTATCGTCCATAAACAGAAAGTGTGGACCTACAGCATCCCTATAAATACGAACATTACCCAGAATAATCTCTTTACGCTCTTCGTTGCGCTCGTAGCTCAAAGATGTGAAGCGATGTTCTGCTATTGTGCATGATGCCTGCCCACACCATCACGCTTGGGCCGTATCAATCGCGTTCACAAACATACTTTTGTGCATATCGCGTTTCACGCTCTCCCCACAGTAATTGGTGGCCAGAATCACTTGTCACACTGAAATGATATGCGTCGGAGAACATCACTCTAGACCTATTTTGGTGATCCTAACTAACATGTTCCTTACACCAGCGTAATATCTCTCGGGAATGGCGTGGTTGAAGTGGGATGCAACGAAAGGTTTCCATGCACACAAACCAACTTGATTTAATCGCCGTAAGATGGTTCTTTCTGAAACATGCGTACCGGTAGCAGTTGCAAGATTTGCCGCTTTCCGGCCAGGAGTCAAAAATTTCAGTTCTTTTTTACCATGAGGGCTACATAGAGATCTTCTAAAGGTGTGGTGTTACTACCTTGACCCTCGGCATGATTTCGCAAAGCCTTTCCACCTTCAGAGGCCTTCTTTAATAGCGAGATGACACTCTTTGATACACCCATTGCAATTGCTACAGTGGTGACACCTTGACCTGCTCGTCCACGATCGTAATCACACAAATGATGTTTTTCTGACATTTTGCTCGTAATTATTGCAAGAACCAAACAAAATTACAGACAAGAAACTTTTATAACATCTAGCACTATTTACGTCAAACATTAAACAGCATCAATTTTCGTATGAATCACGAGCTTGTATACACTGTATTTTTTATAGATAAAGAGTCCTGGTCTTCCAAGCCCTCTGAACTTGAATTTATTTTTATTGGTCAGCTGTCTGAGGCACAATTTTGCATAAATCACATGTTCATTAGAAAATGTCAAGTAGTGTAGTTTAAAGGCCATCGGCATTTACAATCTCCATCAGTTGATCTTCTTGCACAGAGTTTAGCTAAAATTGGCAATAGCGCCGTAAACCCCGACACTCACTCACTTCTTCCAAAGACATACTAGATTCACTTTATTTGTGGGCAAACAGGCCACAGGTTCATTCCTTACTAGTTTGGGAGGAGAGGGGAGTTGTGGCTAAGAAATAGCGCTCGAACTCCACAGTAAATAAAATGGAAATAATTTAATGTTCTTTGGGTAGCTGGGTACCATTTGATCGACGGATCGGTACATGTCCGTGGCTCTGGGTTGGGGACCACTGTATTAGAAGTCCAAGAAGAATTATATTTGATTCATACACTTTAATATTTTATTTCTGTCTGTCAAAGAAAGGCAACTTAGTCAAAATTTACTTTCTTAAAATTAGTTAATTTATATAAATTTCCTCTATTTTGAATATTCTTCACTGCATCACACTTCGGTGTATCCACACAGGACTCACTAGTGATAAAAACTTTTCTAGTTAGTCTTTAGGGTAGCTAATTCTGAGTTAAATCATTCATGCATTGCAGCTCGTGAAAGTCCTCTCTCTCATGGCTAAAATTGAACTTTTTCTTCAACACGCTGAAGTCTTTCGCTTACCCCATAGCTCCCCTTTGACATAATCCATGACTCTCACTTCAACCAATCAGAAGGCTCCCACTCGTCACCTAGATAATTTCAACAGAAAGCAACATTGCAGATTTTCCATGATACAGGATGGGAGATCGCTCTTCAATCTAAGTGACGGATGACAACTTCGTCAAGGGGAACCAATACATCATTATTGATATCAGATAGTTAAGAAAGAAACATGCGGTTTCGATAGGAATGGAAAAAAGGAATAAAAAATGTTTTCTTTTTTTAAAAAAAAGTCACAAATCAAAATTTATGTTATGGTTCAAAATGAGTAGTACACTGCGAGAAACGATTTTCAAAACTGAGAGCAAACAGCTCACACTTTTGAGTACTTCACATTCTCAAAATAGCTCAGATGCACGCTTACTCAGATTTGAGAATAGCATATTCTCATATCGAGACACAAGTACATTCTCATTTTTGAACCTGTTACGGGATCAAATTTTTGAGAATGAAAGATCGATATGAGTATATAATGCACTCATATTTGAATCTGTTAATGTATCAAATATGAGTTAAAACAATAAAATGAGTATGTATAGCATTTATTTTCGGTACTGTTGTATCTAATATGAATTTTTAACAGAAAAATATTTATTAACCCAAATCTTAAGGGATTTAAAAATGTGATACCTGAGTTGTAAATTTTCACTTTCTACATCTTACGTATTATTTTATTTTCATTTCATGAAATTTTTACACTTAACTTCGAAATCAAAATTCATTTTACATTTATTGTGTGTAACAAAAAGGTACTCGCATATTATCGCGAAAGTGCCTAAGTTAAAGATAACTCGCCAAATTGGCAGTAACGATTTCGCATGTGTCCTACGCGCTGAATTAGCAACCATGTACTTCGTTTTATATAATGTCGCCAATACGGTGGCGACAATACGCAAATATCAACAAAAATATTACTTTTCGAAAAAAAAATGCAACTATTATTTGATCACAAACTGCATGTCTTCAAACTTATACCGCAAATATAAATCTTTGAAAACTGCAAAAATAAATTCGATGTTATCGTTTAACAAATGTGTATGCATTTTGAACTAGTTCCAGAAGCAATTTGATTCATTATTTATATTTATGTTTCTCTAGAAGCATTATATTGTTTCCTTAAAATCATATACAAGCAGAAAATTAACTTTTATTTAAAAAAATTCAGCCCTTCAATAATAAGTTATTAGAAATATCTAGGAAACATTATGATAAATAACAGATTTTTCTAAGTAAAAATTTCAAAACAATGCCAGAAAGAAATAGCTTTTTTACATATTATGTAACCTGAAGAAAAAAACCTTTTGACTAAAGTAACACTCATTAGGCCCAGGTGTGTAAGTACTCTTTATATCAATTGTTTTGTTTAAATAGAAACCTATCCACATGGAAATAAAGAAAATGCATTGCTATATTACAAACTAAGCTCGTGTTTTGTTAAAGCAACTGATTTTATTATTAAAAGCTTTTATTTAACTTACAATGTATGTATGTATGTATGTATGTATGTATGTATGTATGTAATTTGTTCGGGTGGAATCTTGCAACTCAATTTTGAAGCTGATATCTTCCTCCCATTGAGCTGAAATTTTGTATACACGTTTAGTTTGGATGACAATGCATGTTTTGACCATTTATATTCCGATATTGCAATTAATTAAAAAGATATTAATTAAAAACGTTAAACTAGTTTTGGGCGCCAACTTGGATATATCTGCATTGTTGTAATAATTTTATTGTTACAACAATGACAAAAGTTGGCGTCGAAAATCGGTTTTCAGCCAAACTGGAATTTCATAACGTTGCGCTACTGACAGTATTAATTAACTTTGTCTAAAAAATAATTACATTTCTACAACGTAAAAACAATCTAATTTCTACAACGTATGCAATTTTTTTACAAATTTCTATCTATTTCCTTGGATTTAAATTCAAAACAAAAAAGTAGAGCTATTTTTCAAGTAGATTGGTACATTGTATACCTTTCTCAACGCTGCCAAGTTAAACTGAGATGGAGTATGGAAGAAATTCTTTAAATAATTTATCTAACTTTAATCTATGAAACTCAGACAAAAAATAATTACAGAATCGGAAAGATCATTTTTTTAATGTATCTTACCCATCAAAAAGGAATCTGCTAGGAAAACAATAAGAGAAAAATATTATCTAGAAATGCAATATATTTTCGATTAAAAAAAATAATTTTACAATAAAATGAAGTAATTTTTTAAAGAAATTTTCTAATTTTAAACCTACGAGTAATTTAAATATACCTCATTTTATCACCAGTAATCTAAACACACACTACGACATGTGTCCTTAAATTTAATTACAAATAGAATCTGTTAATTTTATTTGAATTTAATTATTGATTTTTTCAAAATCAAGTTTCTAAATATGATCTGAGCAATTAAAAAAAAAATAGATTCTTACGTAGAAGATATTCAATGTCCAGCAAAAAATTATCATTATTTGATAAAACTTTCTTTTTTGATTACAAAATGCGTTTTTAGTCTTAAGCATTTTATTGATTAATACAAATATTTAAACGCCTTTCGAAGTTTTTAATAAACAATTCAAATTTTCTTCTAATATGTTAGAGAAATACATCCCTTATCTTCAAAATATTTCAAATAAATAATATATTCTTTAAGTTTTTCAAAAATAGTCAAAATTTTAATTAAACATTTAATAACTTTGTCATTTATGAAGATAATCTCACTAAATTTTTTTTTCGTGTGTAGAACAATGTTAGCCAAAATCTGCATGAAGATTGAAAAAATTGCTTAAAAATTACGGATTTAAAAAAATTGTGTTTTTAGTCTAATACCATTTTGCGAGAATTAATTCAGCTAAACCAGGGATGGCGAACCAGCGTTCAATGAGTTGAACAGGCTGAGAAACCTGTCCAGCGATAACTAAAAAGTAAAAAATAAATTAAATGTAAAAAAACTTTTTTAAGAACAAGCTTTTATTTAAACGCGCTAAAAAGAATAAAATAAACTTTTCCTTTAAAACTTTTTTTACTATCAACTTATAACGTCATTACACAATTTATATGATATAAAAGCTTGTCGCAATATTTAAGTACTCATATTTACTTAGTTTGAATTTTTAAAAACCAAAATCAATCAGGTCAAGTTATTTATTTTACTTGTTTATCTACACAGGTAAATCTCGCGACAAGCTTTTATATCATATAAATTGTGTAATGACGTTATAAATTGATAGTAAAAAAAGTTTTAAAGGAAAAGTTTATTTTATTCTTTTTAGCGCGTTTAAATAAAAGCTTGTTCTTAAAAAAGTTTTTTTACATTTAATTTATTACACTTTCCTATCACCAAAGAAAACAAATATAATAGTTTTTAAGTTAATGTTTTTTTTAATTAAAATACTTAAAAATTTTAGTCCTTAGAAGAATGTAAAAACAACTCTAACAGTACATTTTTGCATTAACAAAACATTTAGCTTTTAACCTAATGGAAAGAGCTTTTAGAGAAGTTTTCAGCACCCATTCAGAAGAAAAATAACATCATAAGGACCAATAGAATCATAATTTAGCAATTTTACTTGGTGTACAGAATTTTATTTTCAATACCTTTTTCAATTGTTCACTGTTAACAAGAAAAATAAAACAAACCAAAATCATATTGTTGAAATATTTATTCTGGAAATTGTACACATACATATATACATTACATTACAAAAATTAACAAGAATATAAGTGAAATTTTTGAAACATGTTTTCTTCAACAACTTATTTTTTTATATCTATCGATTTTTTTTTTATAAACAGTATCTAATCTATATTATAGCCAACTCCATCCTTATTTGTACAGAACAGCTGTTTAATATAATATACATTGAATTATCATTTTAAATATAGGTTCTAGTGTATAAAAGTACATAAATAAACAGCTTTTTTTTATTTTATTTTTTATCAAATCATGTCTTTGAGTTATGAAATGTGAGTGAAAATGCCTTTCAAACAGTGTTGTTTCAAATAAATTACATGTTAGGACATGTGAGTCATCTAAATTATTTACTGAAGAATTTATAAATAGCTGGTTCTGAGAGGAATTTTGAAATTTTCTTCATTAGAGTAAAATTTTTCAAATGTTGTTCATAATTATATAGTTTTCTAAATGGCTATCTACAAAATTTAGCATAACACATGTAGTGTTATGCTACGCCCATATGAGTATTTAGAACATGACGATAAAGTCTACAATGTGAAACCAATGGTCTTTGGCAGAAAGTGCAAAATGTATGAAATTCATAAATTAATTTTTATCCACAAAAACATATACATATAAAAAAAAGAGAAATTCTGAACTATGTGCAAAATTTAAAATAAATTATGAGTGGAAATATTAAAAATGAAGATTAATGCTAACAAGCAGAAATGAAATTAATGCAAATTAAAAATAAAGCATTCATAATTTAGAAACAAGATAAAGGTTTAAAAAATACAATTTTATAAATATTCCACATGAAGGATAAAACAACAGTTCAAAAAATATCACACATTGGAACAATATATATATATACAGGAACTAATTTGTTATCAGTACACTACACATTAAATATCTTTTAGAAGTGGTTTTGAAATCGCTGCAAATAAAATTTTGCCATCCGATAGTTTTCAATCAATGATGACAGTCTCCCACTACGAACTCAAAATGAAAATAATTTAAAAGAACGGCTTATTCCTGGCAAAAAAGGAATTGCATTAAAAAGCAAAAATGTAAGTAATTTTTTATAGAAAACAAATTAGAAAAATATGAGTGCCAGGATTTAAAGAAATAGAACACAAGGTATTTAGAAATGCCAAGAAAAGAAGCAGAAAGAAATAAAGAAATTGAAACCGGAAAAATAATAACTGCGTATAAAAGTGTGGGGTGCTCAATATTGTTATAATTTCTTACTAGTTCTATTCCAAAATGCAGAGTTAGTGTAAAAATGTAGTACAAAGGCCCCCACGCTTTTACCACAATGACATTAATTCTCTCGTTAATCATTTTATTCTTATATTGAGATTTTAGTTCGATAAAAGCGTGTTTTTTAAAACTATATTTTAAATTTTTGGGTCTTCATGTGTGTCAGACTACTGATTTCAGCACTTAGTATTATCACAACAAATGCCAAATCTAATAATAACTTGCCTAGTCGGCAACCCCCATTGGTACTTGTGTCTTATTGCAACCTATTGGTGACATTATATGAAATTAAGCCCCTGGTTGCCAATTCAGCATGTACCACACATAGGAAATCAGGGTGGCCAACTCAGCGAGTTATTTAGAATTGGCGATAATATGCAAGTATCCTCCAATTTCCTGTGAGTTGTATGTGCTGAATTGGCAAACAAGTGTTTCATTTCATATATGTCGCCAGTTGGTTGCGATAATACAGAAGTACCAAGATTTCTTATGTTTTTCCCACTTGTGTACAACATACCTGCAAATAGGAGTTTTTGTACCCAAGCCGTATTAATTTTTGGTACTTACATATTTTTGCAACCATATTGTCGAAATTATATGTAATAAACACATGGTTGTCAATCTGGCGCATACGACTCATGCAAAATCAGGGTCACCAACTTAACAAGTTATCTTGAACATTGTCATTGTTGTGGTAATATGCATTGTAAAATTTGGCGTATGATGTACACTTTTAACATAAAAAATAAGATTGAATTTAACGTGTGCATGTTACATGCCAGGTATAAAAATGAAAGCTTTAAAAAAACGTGAGCATAGGAAAAAAATTAGATTTCTACATAGATTGAAATGTTGTTCATTTAAAAGAAATGGCGTTCCTTATGAACTTGAAAGGTTGCACTTCTAGATGTATACTATTTTTTACTAAAGCTTAGAATAAATGACTTTCAAACTTTAAGAGCATGGCTCGCATATATCTCAGGTTTCTTCATGAAAAAGGGGGTGCACATTATACAGCAAATAAACATAGAAATTAAAAATTGCTACTTCAAAGTATAAGTGCGTGTTATACGATGGTATGCCAGATTTTAAGGTAAGAATATAATTTTTCTCTACCTTTCTTTAATGAGAAAAAGTATAAAATATATTTATATTGGGTTAAATACAAAGAATCTGATATATATACTTCATTTATTTTCATCCAAATAAACAAAACACTATAGTCACAATAAAGGTATTCTTGAAATAGCCATTTTAAAGTTCAATATGAAAATAAAACTAAAATTATTCCAATGTTGCAAAGGAATACTTAAATTATTATTTGCCTATAAGCAAGTGCCCAAAAAATCAAACAATATGACTTATTATGAATCAAGTAAATTTCATTAAGATATGTGACTACCCAAAATTCGCAGTTTTGGTGAAAATTTTCAAAATTACTTTTGTGTTTTTATTTTATAGCCAATACATTTCAGATTCCATAAAACACTCTATTTTTGTTTCTAGAATATCTAGAAGCAAATTTATAGCATAATTAGTAAACTGGAATTGGAGTTAACAAAACCAGATGCTGATCCCTACATAAAATATTTTTAAGATATTGAATTTAAATTTTTAGAACATGTTTTATTTAGTTGTATCTGTGTTATGAATCAAAATCTAATCTGTGTATATACAGTGGACCCAAAAAGTGTTCGTACACTTGCAATTTCATATAAGATTTATTGTTTCCGACTAATAGAAATTAATATTTTGGAATTGTAATTTTTTTATATCTGCAACTTGTTCTTGGCGGAATGACATAATTATTTTTTTTAAAAAATAGTATAACTATTATTTTTGAAAATTAATAATCAAAAAGCTACTGAAAAATTACGCCACTAAAGTCTTCGTACACTTAACAAAAATCTCAACATAGCTTTATATATATATATATAAATATTGTGTATTTCTTTCTTAATTTAGAACTTAGTAGGATATCTTTTAGTGTCCACAACAACTTTTAAATGTCTTGTCTTAAATGTCTTTAAATTTAATCAGTTTTTTGTAATTTCTGCATCGATTTACCTCCATGCTTCAGTGATTATTGTTTTTACTTCCCATTATGTGTTTATATGTCATGTTTTCTTTTTACTTTAAATCTAGTTCTTCCCAAATATGCTCTGCTGGGCTAAATAAATTGATTGAGGAGGTGTTTTCCAAATTTTGGGTACAGTTTTAGAGACACCAGCAGTGTACATTGAGAGCAGTTCGCCTGGCGTCATTATCCTGTTAAAAATGAAGTCGTCTAAAATATCCAAATTTTGAGAGGATAATTTAAAATTTCTCTTTAAAATATTTAAATAGAGCTCATGATTCTAAATACCATAAAAAAAATACCAAATTACCTAATCCTGAAGCCTATTTACACCCACCCTCCCCTGCAAGAACACCTCTGTGTTAAAGCATGGAGTTGGAGGAGCTCTTGTTCCACATAAATTCACGGAATTAAATGCCTCATTTTTTCCTTTAAAACTATTATATGCCCATCAGAACCAAAAATGTTGAATTTTCTGTCATCCCAATCACTTTCCTGACAATTTTGAATTTTCTGAAACTTAGTCACAAGAATCTAGTAGGATGAATGAACCATGGAAGTGGAAGTGTTCTTGTATGGGGGCGTAAATCAGCTACAGAACTAGGTAATTTTTGATGGTATTGAGAATCATGAGCTCTAGTTAAATATTTTAAAGAGAAATTTTAAATTGTCTGTCCAAAATTTGATATTGAATATGACTTCATTTTTTAACAGGATAATGATGCTCTCAATGTACACCGCTGGTGTTTTTATAACTGCCCCAAAATTTTGTGAAAACACCTCCTCAATCAATTTATTTAGCCCAGCAGAGCATATTTGGGGAGAACTAGATTTAAAATAAAAAGAAAACATGACATATAAACACATAATGGGAAGTAAAAACAATAATCACAGAAGCATGGAGGTAAATCGATGCAGAAATTACAACAAACTGATTAAATCTATACCAAGATGTTTAAAAGTTGTTGTGGACACTAAAAGATATCCTACTAAGTTCTAAATTAAGAAAGAAATACAATATTTAAAGCTATGTTGAGATTTTTGTTAAGTGTACGAATACTTTTGTGGCGTAATTTTTCAGTAGCTTTTTGATTATTAATTTTTAAAATTAATAGTTATACTATTTTTAAAAAAATAATTATGTCATTCCATTAAGAACAAGTTGCAGATATCATAAAAAATTACAATTTCTATACATTCATTTTTATTAGTCGAAATCATTAAATTTTATAGGAAACTGCAAGTGTACGAACACTTTTGGGGTTCACTGTATTTATGTACTTCATTGCATTTAAATGAAAAAAAATCATTAATTTTTTAAAAAATCGAGTTTTTGCATAAAATTTGGCATATTTAAAAAACTTTTAATTCCTAATACATATAAAGATGTTCCATTATTTATGTGCTGTGTAAATATTATTTGAATACATTCATTAGAATTTTGTGTAAAAGATCCTCATTGCTATTTTTCATGAAAATTTTACTAAACTCAACAATTTTTATAATCTATAAAACTCTCCAGAAAACAGCAAAAGGGTTAAAAAATTATTTAAACATGAAGCTAAAGAGTTTGAGTTATAAATATGGTGAGTTTAAGAAATGTACAACGAGTAGAACATTTTTCATATTGTATTTAAATCTTTAAAAGCATTGTCTGAGAAACTATGTTTTTTGGCTTCACAGTAAAGTTCACAAATGGATTTCTTTTTAAGATATTGAATTGAAATTTTCAGAAATTTTTTATTTGTATTATAGACTATAATTTCTATGTATGTATTTATGCATTTTATTGCACATACAATTTGTGAGAAAAAAAACATGTTTTTTTTTAAAAAATTGACAAATTTCAAAAAATATTATAAATTTTATCGCTCTAGGCACAGATAATGTTGTTATTTTTGTGCAGTTTTAATATTATTTGAATATATTAGTTAGAATTTTCAATACAAGGTTTACTGTAACTGCAATTTTTCACTAAAAATTCCCAATCTATCCAAAATAATTTAAAATTTTGTGGAATTGTATTTTAATTCCTGACTGAAGTGTAATATAGGGGGGGGGGAGGCTTTCGATTTGGCGATTTTTCTTTGGATTTTTATATAGATATTATGGTGAGATGAATTCATTCTGGCTTCGGGAAACCTATCGCTAAGTGAAGTAGCTTGGCGATCGATTTTGGTCACCAAAAAAATTTGACATCGCCAAGGCCCTCCCCCCCCCCCCTATACTACACTTTAACCTTAATTCCTAGTTCTATGCACATCCTTTTTAAAGAAAAAAGTGGTTTTTTTTTAGTTGAAAATGTGTTTCAATAAAATGCTCCGAAGGTAGCCACATACCTCTTAAATTTGTTTTTTTAAGTAATCCGCCAAAAAAGGTAATTTTTATCACATTTTTTCGCTAAATTCCTATAAAAAAGCCTTATATTAAAAACAAGGCACATACTTTTGTAAAACAAAAAACTTTAATTCAAAAGTCAAGAAAAAGACTGTTTTGATTTGAAGTCATAACAAAATCAAAACAATATAGTACTCATGTGTTCGTCCGCGGGTAGCGTGGTAGAAAGGAAAAATAGTTCGGAAGATTTATGAGAACTAAATTTGTTGTTGGACCCCTATCTTTAAAATATGTAGCCAGTATATTAAAAAAACTTCTTTAATCCTGAATATCTTTTTTAATTTGTTTGATAGTGTTAATTAACCATTTTTTGAAATTTTGAGTATATGTAATGTTTTATATTCGAAAAGGCACGCGTTCAAATCTGATATAAACAAACTCATTTCAGAATGAGTAAGTCCATGTGCTCAGTTTTGAGTATTTCTTTTTTCTCCGTGGCATACAACAAGAAGAAATGCTCATTAAGTTAAGAATATTAAGCATTTTTCTAAGTGATTCCTGTTTCTCCGTAGTCACAACAGAAGATATGAAGGTAAAAATGGAAATCAATTATATTTGCTTTTCCTTTGAATGGCAAATGATTTGAGGAAGTTGCCATTCAGTATAGAGGCTCCTTTTTAAATAAGAGTCTCTTACTTTCGAATTATTTCAGTGGGAGCAGAAAAATAGCTGGTTCAATTTTTATCGAGCTAAACAGGCATCAAGATTATCTGGTAGAATTCATAGACTGTAATAGGAGCAAAGGATAGGGTGTTTGAAAAAGTCGCTCAGATCGGTAAAGAAGTATAGAAATTACTTTTCAGAGGTTCGACGAAGGAAGCAGAAATCACTCACCGGACGACAGCTTTCTATTCCGGTCGATCCAAAATAATACTCCCGGCCGTAAGCCACGAGGCCGGTGTGCCAGATGCCGGGAAGGGGTTTGCCTGCAAGGAAAAGGCTTAAGTACATTGATAAATGAAATCTTCATCAACCGCAAAAAGAGTGCTAAGGAAATAAATTATAATCTTACCGTACATGTGTGAAACTAGATACTTTGCATTAATCTATTCAAATATCATCCATCCCTATGCTAATGTTATATATGTACTTAATAGTTAAAACCATAGTTCTACATTGAAATATTTGAAAATAAAAATATCTGTGCTTTCTCAGGATAAAGTTTTTGATAAATGCGTAGAGGAAAAGTCATTTTCCCTATTCTTTTAGAAATATAATACTATTTCAAAAAAAAAAAATTCCTTGTCAGATTTATACTTGAACATTTCTCATTCTAAATGCCCATGCAGGAAAGCTTTTTACTGTAGTTTAAATAATTTAAGAGCTTTTCTTTACGTCAGTTAATCTGGATACCATTCGAAAAACTCAGGTCATTCCTAGTGCATATTCAGGAAGTTCAACAAAAAACACCTCAAGTTTTAGAAATGTGACTAATTAATTCAGAATTGTAGGGGAATACGAAAAGCCGAACATTCTTTTAAACTCCAAGAAAAAATTAAAGTGAGACAAAGTATAAACTTGTATAAGTTTATTTTTATTATAAGTTTTAATTTATTTGGAAGAGCTTGAGTTAGTTTTTAGAAAGTGTATTGCAAGGGCGCATTGATTCTTTGGAATACAATATCATTAATGAAAACTTAGCTCATGTCAAATACCAATAAGTTAACTACACTCATGTCCATAAATTAAGGATAATTCGGAATCACACAGAAATTGAACTCTAAAATAAAAATTTCACCTGTAGAATTATCACACACATCTTGAAGAAGAATATGCAAATTACAGGAAACCACCAGATGGTGCGGATAGTACGTCACAATGAGGATAGTGTAAGAGAGGGGTATATAAGGAATGGGGGCAAAGAAGTAAAATTGTTCACAAGCGCTTTAAAAGCCTTTCAGTGCAATAACCTCATAGTTATGGCACAAAAGAAGCATTTGGATGATTTTTTACGTGGTAGAATTATCGGACGACTGGAATGTGGACGTACCCAGCTGGAAGTATCCGAGAAACTTAGAATCGCCCAGAGTGTCATCTCCAGGCTTTGGCAACGATTCCAAGATGATGGTAATGTGAGTAGATGTTACAGCACAGGTCGCCCCGAGTTACAACGCCGAATGAGGACCAGTATTTGGCAGTTACTGCCAAAAGAAACAGACGGAGCACAGCATCAGACCTATGTCGTCAGCTCTATTCAGCTACCGATACGACAGTTTCAAGGCCGACCGTGTACAGACGCTTAGGGCACATTGGTCTATATGCTCGTAGGCCTGTCAGATGTGTTCCCCTTACCGCAACTCACTGTCGCCTGCGATTAACCTGGAGTAGAGAGCATGCATTGTGGACACCGCAACAGTGGTCTTGTGTGATGTTTTCCAACAAGTCCAGGTTTAGTTTGCAGTCTGATTCTCGCTGTACTTTCATATGGAGAGCGCCAGGTACCCGTTACCAACAAGAGAACACCATTAAACGACACCGTTACGGTGGTGCAGGATGGCTCGTTTGGGGAGGAATTATTCTTGGTTCCAGAACTGACATGCATGTTCAGAGCGTAACGATGACAGGCCACATCTATCGGGATGTCATTCTGGAACAACATGTACGTTGGCTTCGGGGCGCCATGGGTGCTGAATTTCTGTTTATGGATGACAACGCCCATCCTCACCGTGCAAACATTGTAGACGAATGCCTTCAATCGGAGGATATCACCCGTATGGATTGGCCAGCATACTCACCGGACTTGAATCCAATAGAGCATGTGTGGGATATACTTGGCCGACGAATTGCAGCCCGTCAACACCCTCCCACCTGTCTACCGGAACTTCGGAGGGCATTGCTTGATGAGTGGTGAAATATTCCCCAAGATCAGATAGATAATTTGATACTCAGCATGCGTAGGCGTTGTAAGGCCTGTATTGCATCGTCCGGGAGACATACTCCGTATTAACCATCATACTAACCATGTTATACTGTTTTTTGTAAATAGGTTCTTTTTTAAAATTTGCTCCTGGGAGTAAAAATTGCAATTTTTATTAATTATGTCAAACATATAGCATCTTTTTTGCTCTTTACCTTTTGTTTAATAAATATACTTTACAAATAAGTCAAATTTGTTTTGCTTCTGTCTCTTTCTTTGCCTGAACTTCATAATCCTTAATTTATGGACATGAGTGGAAAACACATTGCAGCCATTTGGAATGATAATGTACCAAATAATATATAATAATAATGTACCAAATAAAACATATAATGATAAATGTACCAAAAGTTTATAGCATTTTGTTAAGGCTCAATGTTGTTGACAGTTATTTCGGTATACTTCCTGGTCTCATATTTCAAAAAGAGCATTTGTAAATCTAGATATGAAAATAATTTTTAGGAGTTAAGACCAATACTTTATAATTAAATACATAATACTAAAATCAGATTTCATTTCAGATACTAGAGAGAGATTTCAGATATTCTAATATTAGAGAGAGTCCTTGTGCGCTAAATGCCTGGTAAGGAAATCCTGATGTCGAATTTTATACATAAAAAAAGGCTTAACACATAGGGAAAAAGTAATGCGTATGTATGTATTTTCATATCATAAAAACAATTTGTGATATTTAAATGATTTTTTCAGTCAATATCTTGTTTTAGAAATGTGGCAAAAGAAGCGATATGTCGAAATTCAAGCAATGGATAGCGAAAAGGAATTTGTTAATTTCGTCTAGAACAGGAAAAAGAAATTTTCGCCTCCTTTTAGACCTCCTCATTATATGTAGCATATAATAAAATACAATACTATATTGTATCATTATGCAATATAAATGTACTATAGGATACTATAATGTTATATAATATTAAATAATGTTATGTTGATATAATATCTAATCATTATGAAATTGCTGTAAATCGTTTAACTTAATGGTAAACAATACGTATGGATGTAACAAGGTCGTATAGGTTTAAGTAAAACGAATACAATAATGCAATAGCAAACTCGTAGGACTAAGATTGCAGTTCTTAACATTATTTCAAGGAGAGGCTTATTATGGGCATTATTTGCTTATATTATGGGCTAAAATAAAAACAGAAAATACAATTTTCGGCGATTGTTTTGTCAAAACTAAAAATAATTTTTAAAACTATTAATCCCATAATACTATAGTATAAATCCGTAATCTACTTAAAACTATAGAAAGAATTTTAAACAGCTAAAATTAATTTGAGACATATAATCGTTGATAACCTGAAACAGATAAAATAGAATATTATTAAAAAGCCCTCAACAATTGTGATCGTAGGAAAAGATTTAAGGATAAAAATTGTTCATAGAAATATTTCGATAAAAACCAACTGTAAGATTAACTTAAAAAATATGAGAGGCATATAAAAAGTTTTTCTAACTTTTTTTAAAGAAAAGTTTACAATCTAAAATTAAAATTTTTTCTAGATTTAGAAAATGTTTAACAAAATTAACTGATTGCGCCATTTATTTAAAAGTAGAATAATAAACAAAAAAAATAAGACGCAACTTAAAAAAACATACATCAAATCAATGGCATTAAGATAATTAAGAAAATATCATAACAAACCAACAACGTTGAAAATTTAATTTTTATTATTTATTATATTATTTTTTATTATGTTCACCGACTCCTCCATCTCATTGATAGAATTATTCTAAAAGCCCTCGAAAATTGAAGAATTTAGTAGAGACAATAGCAACAAAAGATAATATCTTATTATACTCATATACACCATTTCTTTTTTAAAAAAAATCTTGAATGTTATTTATTTTATTGTAGCAATAATTATTTTCCAATTAGGAAGGGTCGTCTATTTCTTACCTGCGTAAAAGAAACATTTTTCGTTTCTGATTTAAAATATTCAAATTTGAAAACAACAAAACAAAAAGAAAACAGAAAAAGGAAAATTAACATATAGCAGTGAATAGGGATGCTTCATGGAATAAATTCTTAGATGAATGAAATCGGCTCCTCTTATCATTAAAATGATGAATAACAGAGAAATAATTTCTCTCTCTCTGTCTGATGACTGCATTTTTCACTGCTATTGAATGGCATTGTTATCAGATGATCGTAGATAAAGCGTAACTGAAAAAGAACTGCATAATTTCAGTATGTTGTGGGACACATCACAAAAGAGTATTTAAGGTATCTAACTACCCTAAAATTGTGAATTTTGACAAATTTTTTTATGATTTTATTTTATAGGTCATCCTATTAACTTTATAAAATACGAAGTCCATTACTTTCCATTCACTTGAACAAAAATTGCAAGTATTTTAATAAAAGCAAATGACACTACTTTAAGCAAGATGTCATACTTTAAAAGGCATTTTACTCGAAATGCGTTTTTTGAAAATGCTCAAATGGGGACAGCGATTGCTCAAAAAGTTTTGAAAATAATCAACTGAAATTTTTTGTGTATGTTCTGTATAATAGTTGAAGTGTTGTAACCCTCAGATTTATCGATCACTATTTTATTACAAAATTTACAGTCGTTTATGTGAATATAATCACTGTTTTTTAAGCAATTTCAAATAACAACTAAGATAACAAGCTCTAGTTTTTCTAAAAATTAAAATATCTCTTATCCTGAAGGTCATTTCAAAAATGAATAACAAAACACCACATCAGAATTGAAACATTTAAAATTTATTTGTAAACTTTTTGTACTTTTGGCCCTGTTTATGTAATATTTTGTAAATTTTTACCACTGTTTGTTTTTCCGATATCAGTAACAATAGTTTCTTTTTCTCTTCTTAATTTTAGCATATCTTCATAAAATCTAAAAACTACAAAAAATCCCCCACACACACATATCTCCATTTTTTTTTTTTTAAATAAAGTTGTCTCAAGTAGTCGGATACCTTAAAGTATTCGAACAGTATCGAAAGATTTTTTTCAACAGTTGTAATTATCTTCTGGGTGTTTTTGTTATCATGCATTTTGCTTATTAGGTCAGGATCTTGACACAAAAGACCCGGATATTACCCTAAAGAGAGTCGTCCTTGCGACGGTTTTTCAAGAGCGGCATCGACGGGGTCGCTGAACGAGCTATTTTTGAGCAGGCAGACCCTCCTCGAGGGAAAAAATTCCATACCTCTCTCTCCTCGGATAAGGCACTTAATATTCAAATGCAATGCGGATTCAGTGTGTGTGTTGAGTGAATTTCCTTTCTTTTCCTCTTCTCAGATACCTTTCGTCCGGATACTTTGAAGAGATTTTCACAGCCTCTATTTTAGTGCAAAAGAAGATTCCTGGCACTCTCCCAACAACAACTTTTTGAAAATATGAGGACAGCTATTTCGGTCGAGGCCCGGGATCGCAAAGGGGGAGGGGGAGCCCCCACGGAACTGAAGGAAGAATGTTTCCGTGATTTGGAAAAACTGGCTCCTGGAAGGATTACACAATGAATAGAACTACAGTGAAATACGCTTAATGCGCAAACGTTAAGTATGAAATATCGGTTAACAGGAAATGTTTCAACAGTCCCTACAAAACATTATGCATTTACATGCATTGTTTTCTTAACATGAAACGAAAATCGCTTAACATGAAAATTCTGGGAATGAACAAAATACGGAAAACATCAGCCGCATTGGACTGTCCTATTGTATTATCGGAAAAATACAAGGGGTGATCAAATGAAAAGGTACGAAACGTCACGGTGGGTACAAATATAGACTTTATTCAAAATATACCCCATAGGCCTGAGCACAACGATCCCACTGATGAACAAGCCGCAGGATTCCTTGTTCCCAAAATTCCTGTGGCTGTGACGAGACCCAGTCCTTCACAGTGTCCTTGAGTACGTCGTCCGAGTTGAAGCGCTTTCCTTTCAGGTGTTTCTTCAGTGGACTAAACACATGGAAATCGCAGGGTGACATGTCCGGACTGTAGGACGGATGGTCCAACGTCTCCCATTGGAACTTGTCCAGTTCCATTTGTGTGACTCTGGAGACGTGTGGACGCGCGTTATCATGGAGCAGAACCACACCCTCCGTGAGCAGCCCCGGTCTTTTGTTCTTGATGGACCTGCGTAGGCGTCGGAGTGTCTCACAGTACACATCGGAGTTAATGCTTTTTCTGTGCTCGCATCATTTGGACGCCGCTTTTTATAAGAGCCTTTGCTCTCTCCTGCGCATGCGGGCACCCGCGCATGATCCGATCCCAGTCAGAGTCTCCAATGGCATCCCGAGATGTCTCGCTACATTCTCCCTTGGCGGAATATGCAAATATTTAACTGTTTCATTTTTATGTCGTTTCGTACCTTTTCATTTGATCACCCCTTGTACATTGCAGTAAATGATGATAATGCACCGCAATTATGGCAGAAAAAGACCATTTGTTTTCAAAGCTCATAAATATTGTTACGTAGCTCGGGGTTTGAGAATTTTATGCAAAAGCAGTCGTAAGCAACAAGACAGTTCTTTGCGAGCGATGTGTATTAATTGGCGTAAATCAATCCTTACAAATACAGGATTCAACAGCAAAGTTCACAGAATAAATAACAGAAGGATTTCACACCTTCAACAGCACTCAGACACAATAAACAGTGTCTAAAATACACGTATGTAAATGACTATTCACAAGCACAAAGCCGAGCTGATCGCTAATCAAAACAATGCTCACTACTCGCTGGTTGAAATCAGACTGACCGTTGCGGCGAGTCTCTATTTATAACAGAGGCCGAAATTTCTGGAAAGATGCGCTCGTGCCACAGATCGTGAAATTAGTGGATTTTTCTACTAATTTCTAGAAGAATCCAGAGGGTCCCGAACTCGCCAACACGGTCGCCAAGTTAGTCGCCAACTTGGTCGCCAAAAATGATGCCAACCCGGCTCCATCGCCAATATTTCGCCAAGTTCCCATTGAATTGCCATTATAACGTAAGGGACGGCTTGCTTGTGAATATTGAAATCTTAACATGAAATAAATATAGAGTAATATAAAGGCATTGCACATCCAAATCCAAATTATTTACATTATTTTATACAAAATTCGTAACAATATCATTGATGCAGATTCCAAGAACGAAAATGAAATGAATAATGAAGCTCCCACAACATCCGAATTGAGGGGCGCCCTGTAAAGTGTACGCAATTACTTAGAGCACATTCCATTAGGGAAATGGATAACAAAATGGACTATATCAAACAATTTGTTAACAATTGGATGCTAAAAAATACAAAACAAAGGAAAAATATCAGATTATTTTTCAAAAACTCAATAACAGTTTTGTTTTTCAAAAAATTTGAAAAATTTTCAAAAATTTCTCCAAGTTTTTGTGAATGTGTTTGTTTTATTTATTCTTATAAATATATGCATATATATATATATCTATGTAAATGAAATAAACTCTAATTAGTTCTGTTGATGTATGATTTTGAATTTTGCAAATTCTTTTAACACGAAATTCTTTTAACATGAACAAATATTTCAGCACCTTTAGTTTTATGTTGAGTGATTTTTGCTGTATTTCGCATTGTAGTAATGACTAGCATAAGATTTGGCACAGCCCCTATGATTTTTAAGTAACAATATTTTCCTTATATTATCAGGAACTAGTGGCATTTAATAAGCCATCGAATATCGTTCTATAGCTCAATTATGAGAAATCTTCGGCTATTCCGAAAGAAAAGCATCCTCGGATTTTTCGGAAGCTGAGCTTTTATTTTACATCTTTTTTTATAATTATTTTACTTCAATTTCGGTCTCTAATTGTGAAACGGAATTTTTAATTGCTCTCTTGTATAGTTTTATGTATTTAGTGTTCTTTCGAACTAATAAGCGAAAAAGAGAAATTGGGAGCACAGGGATATATGTAACAGCGTCGTTCTAAGCGTTCAGAAAATTGAACTGTGTGCCGAAGTTAAGGAAAATCTTATCTAAAAAGATTATTTTAACAATATAAGCATAAAAACATTAATGCATCACTATATATTTAGAATTATCAAATAACTTTTATCTTTCATTTTAAGTAAATTGTAAAACATTAATTTTTAAAATTAGAATTGTAAATATTTTAATGATTACTGAGTTAATTTTTCTTTCTATTTGAACAGAGTATTACGTTTTCTTTTTGATGTGTAACATCTTTCCTTTCGGTTGCTGGAATTTGTGGTAGTGATTTCGTGAAAAGGGACGGAAATGCGTAACAGGAAACCGGGGAAGCGCACGCTATTTGATTTGACCAATGAGCGGTGGTGTGATCGACTTGGCCTGTCCCCCCCCTTCCTTTATAGTTTTTTTACTATGATGACCTGCTTTGGGCAGGGGAGGGCTAACACACTAAAATGTCAATCCCCATGTTAGTCCAATAGTGCCCTTTATTGGATGATATGAGGTTGATGTTAGGGGGATCGTTTTGGTTACTGTTTGGTTAGAAAGTACAAGGACTCGATACCCCCAGGTGCCTCCCCCCCATGGACAGCATTTTGCCAATAGCTCGACACTTGAGCCTCTCAATCCACTCGGACTCAACTCATTCGATCTCTCTGCCTCCATTGTATATTCTCACCGAATTTCTTGCTCATAGGGTTATTCCTTGTATTTTATTTTAACGTTTTAAACTTTTTAAAACTTGTTGAACTTTTTTAAATCTGCAATATCTTGAAATGTATTTGAGTCTTTGCTTTGAGATTTGAACCACAGGTTCCCCTAGGCAAGACCCACCCATTTATCCACTTAACCTCTTCTGCTAGGTCGGGGGGGGGGCTCCAGCAAAAAAGAACATCCTGTTCCCATGTTATTCCTATGGGGTTGGATAAAAATTTTGCCCCCCTTTGGAATTGAGCTAGGGTGTGGATATTTGGAGGTTTGATAGTATTTTACTTCGTATCACGAGATATACGATATTATGATGAGATACGATCCCCACTACTATTTTATTTAACTATTTAAACCTTTTAAAATCGCAATAACTCTGAGGTTTTTTGACGTCACACTCGGAATATTCAAGACCCATCCATGTGACCTATCTGACTAAGTCCTCAGCTAGCTACTACACCATAGTTATCACAAGTCTCCACTCTACCTCAAATTGAACAAGAATAATTTTTTTTGATAAAAAATTGCTTTACTCTTTGTGTTAATTGAATAAAATTTGCATCAAAGATATAATTATTCGATAGAAAATTATTTCCAATCTTAGCCCATTAATATTTTTCAGGATTTAAGTTACTATTGCGTATTTACCACGATAACATGTCAGACGTTACACATATGCGACTATTGTAAGGCTCGTTTCATTTTTTATAATTTACTTTTTATTCTTTGATTTGTATGTTTTTTAGATATTTTTAAAATGTTGCACACTTAAGGAACTTTAGCTAATCTATAAGTAAGATACGCCGTAGAGATTAAACAAGTTTTGAAGTGATTTTAATCTGTTTAGAAATTTATTTATATGTAAAGTGATAATATTAATCATGAATCATATTCCGTGAAGTATTGATTGGTAGTTTAATTAACATTACAATTCGAAACTACACGAAAGCTGTTGGCCATAGAACACTCAAATTTGAATCACGGTCAAATGACGAAGACGAACGACGGTGTGGCAACCCTACTTCCCAAACTTGCGTATCAAGCGACCGTAAGGGTTTTGAGCCTCTACAGTTTTAATTAGCATCAGCTCCTCTACACAGTGGGTCTTTAGAGGCATCAAGGCTAGATTCCCATGATTGGATAACTCTGGTCATGGAATAAATCAGATTCTACACACTGGAGGGGGAAAAGATACTCCTTTATATGAAATGTTTACCAACATTGCATGGAATGGGAAGCTTATGTGAATTTAAAAAGGAATGAAGAGAACGTGATGTACTTTAAATTCATGATGAAGTTCAAACAAAATATTTGAATAGCGAAAGATAAATGTTTTATATGTAAGTGAATCTAATGATATATATATATATATATATATATTACAAAAAGATACAAAAAATAGTTATATACCTAAGATAACTATAGTCATGATAGAATAGATTTAGTATATTATATATATATATATATATATATATACAGAAACTTTTAGGAAGTGCAAAAATGTTTATAGTGTTATCAGTTATATACTGAAAACTAATGGCATATAGGTTAGGTTTGACAAATATTGCTTTCGAAGTTTTAAAACCTAACCTCTGTTAGAATGGGAGTCAATTTTTGTCAATTGGGACCCAAAGAGAAGATTTGCATTTGGCTCGGCTTGTTGGGTGTGTGTCATAGGGTTTCCCTCTTCCGTATTCCAAAATAATCAGTCAGCGCGGTACAAAGAACCTTTGAAAATCTGATCTAGTTCAACAGTCTAAGTTTAAATTAGCCTACATTATGCATCACAGATTGGAAAGAAGAATAAAAAAAAAAAAACTTGCTGTGTGGTATGAGCTTGTTCACCCCCCCCCCCTTTCTTCAAGCGATTCCTGTGAACGAATTCGAACAGGACAAATCAAAATTTTGCCCTGTTTTTATTTTCCTGTTTTGTTATATTTTATTCTGGGGTGCTTTGGATATCTCTATTTAGTTTATCTTCCCTTGGATAATAATTAAATTTATAAAATCTGTTGTTTTGCATCTTAATGAATTTTATTTGAAGGTACAGTAAGTTATATTTAGCCATTAATTTAACTCTCATCTCACTTATTTCTCTTTAGCTACCGACTATCTTAAAATCACAGACTTAGTCAGAAATGGATAAAAATACATTATGGTTTAGTTCTGAAGGACAACTTATTAAATTCTTTAAAATATCAAATTCTTTTCCTTTTAGTAGTACAAATCATTTAGTAAGAGTGAATGCCAATTCCAGCGTGCAGTTACCAATTTAGAACATGACTTATACAAAATGCATTTTTTCTGATAATGTGAAATGTGGGATCAGGTATAGGTGAAAAGGTTAATAAAGTAATTAACTGAAATCTTTTGTGTGTGTAACATTAATTTTTCTTACCAACTTCTTAAAATATAGCTGCATCAATACAAAATTTACAATCCTCTATACAAATATAACATTATAGAAACCCTCTATACAAGTATTATATAATACTAGCTATCTGGACCGGCGTTGCACGGGTTTTCTTGATTATATAAATATCTCTTTCTTCTCTCAATATCAGCACACACACTTCCGGGGTGGGTGTGATTTTTATAATAACATGCCATTAAAATTCTCTATTTCGAAATTTCTTCGACTTTTTTGCCTAGTTGTAAGGGTTTCTTTCACCTCTGCTTAGCCCGACGGTGCACGTGCTTTCCCGAGTGTATAATCAATCCCCATGGGAATTTTCTCTTTCCCTCATGATGCCAGTACTTCAGTGTGTGTCTGTACGCGCGTGATGTTAGGGATTTATATAATTATGTCGTTTAAAATTCTCTTTTTCGAAATCTGTTCCTCTTCCTTACCTTGTCAGGCAGGTTTCTTTTTCCTCCATTTATTCCGGCATTGCATAGATATTTTCGAATACATAACACATAGCAATTGAAATTCACTTCCTTTCTCAGTGTCAACACTTCCTAGTGTGTGTGTGATTTCTATATTGATGTCATTACAATTCCCTTTTTTCGAAATCTCTTCCACTTCTTTCCATTGTCAGACAGGTTTCAATTCGACAAAAAACAATACTGCTTTAGAAAAAAATTATCAATTTAAAGCAATAAAAGGAAAATGATTCAAATACTAAGAGTGTAACAAAAAGCAAAGAACATTCATTTTATAAACATTTTTAAAAGATTTCATACAAAGGTTAGAATGTTCTATTTTCTATAAAAGTTTAAGTACCTCTTATCTTTTTAGTCATTTTCAAAATTAAGTGTATTCGTAATGTAACAGATAAATATTGTAAAAGGGAAAATTCGAACGCAAGTTGTTGCTCGGAGTTGGTCCCCTTTACGAAAATTGTTTATTTATTTTCAGCAGATTTTCTTCTTTTTTATATTTAATTTTTAATGTAACTAACTATAGTAGATTTTTCTTTTAATTTTCTCAAATAATTTGCGAAATAAATTTGAAGCCACAAAAACATATTCACATAGCTCAAATTTGAAGAAAAAAAAATGTGTTGCACGTAATTCCATTCTTTACTATAATCATAAGCTTACTAGTCCATTAATAAAAGAAATATATTTTTTATTGTTTGCATGATAAAACTCTTTTAAGAAATTCGTATTCAGTTTCTTCATCTATTGATACTCCTTTTTCTTACATTTTTCTCTGCATAAATTTTAAGATTTCGTAACTATTTACTATCGAGAATTGTTAGCTCTTTATAGGTTTTTTCATTTAGTTGATAAAAAAAAGGATCGAGAATTCCTCAAAATTACAAACCAGCAAACAATTTGATTGAATAGAAATGGCATGCTGCAATACTTAGAGTTATTGATGCAAATGGCCAAAATAAAAACGATTTTTTTTTTGTTGGCCTAAGACAGTTTTATAATAACAGTTTTAATACAAAAGTTTTAAAAGTTCTTGTAAATGTGTTCAAAAATTTATTTTATTTTTCTCTTCAAAATAAGCAATTTTTTTATGAACACAGGGCATAGAAATGAAAAATATTTTTTCTTTCAAATTTTCAAAGAGCTAGAATAATTTAGCTCTATACATAGCTCGTGCTAATTTTTCAAATCCATATATATATATATCAATCCAGTGGCAAGTTGTTTGCCCGCGATGAACTCCGAAACTATTCACCCGATATTAATACAATTTTGCATATTGTGTGTCGTTTCGTCCAACTTAAAATATAGGACAGTTTTTATTTCAATTAATGACGTCATAATTTTTTTACTATCGGAAATATGAAGTATCCGGGAAACTGGAAATTTTGCGAAGTGTCGCAATGCACGTGTGTCTGTGGAAGTGGACCAAGGTGCATGGAAAGTGAGTGCCCAGCGTATTTCGGGGCGTGGAATCCGAATTTTAAAACGGTTCCCAATATTATCCGTAACTTTTCTGGATAATGCCTCTGCTCATGGCAGGGTCTTGGAGAGCGAAAACTTTGCCCGTCTCAAAATACACCAGGAACTATCTGAATCTGGTATACGATATGAGAAATTGTCTCAACTTTGCTGGATAATGCAGAACGACAATATTTTAGATACACCATGGCAAGGGCTTACCTTAAAAGTTTTGGAGGCCGAAAACTTGGTCTCTGGTGTATTTTGAGATGGGCAATTCGAATCTGATATCCGATCAGAGAAATTGCCGTAACTTTGCCGAATAAGTCCGGAAAACCGTATTTTAGACACACCAGGTCAGGGGCTTATGTTAAAAGCCTTGGAGAGTGAAAACTTGGTCCCTGGCGTATTTTGAGACGGACAATCTGATCTGATATGAGAAATTGTCGCAACTTTGCCGAATAATTCTGGGCGACTGTCTATTACGCAGACTGTGACAGGAGCTTTCCCCAAAAGTCTTGGAGCGGAAAAAGTACGTTTCTGGTTTATTTCGGGACAATGACAGAGACTCTGAAATCGAATTTTAGAAATTCCTCTAACTTTGCCGGATAATGCCGGACGACCCTAATGCTTCCTTCCAGGAACTGAACTTGCAGGCTCAAGAGCACCGAAAGTAATCACCGGCTAAGTCTAGTAGCGGGAATCTGAAATCAGATTTCAGAAACTGCGCTAACTTTGCCGAATATTGTCGGAGTTAGGTGGAAAGGTTTTGCATTCGAGTCCCGCGTCCATATTTTAATTCCATCTTGCGACTGAACTGTCGCACGCTGAAACATCAAAAGTCAGTCCCATGTGCGTTTTTGGGTGCGTAACAAGAATCTGAAATCGGATTTTAAAAACTCCCCTAACTTTGCAGGGTAATGCCGGACGACCGTAATATTCGTGGACCGTGGCAAAGGCCTGCCTTAAAATTCTTCGGGTGTGAGAAGTGCTTTCATGGTGTTTTTCTCAACGGGGAACAAGAATCTGAATTCGGATCCCGTAACTTTGCCAGATAATGCCGGACGACCATAATCTCTTCCTTCAAGGACTGAACTTGCTGGAGCAGGTGCATCGAAAGTGAGCACCGGGTGCATCTCGAAGTGGAGAACGAGAATCTCTCTATATTTCGAATTTCAAAAATTCCCGTAACTTTTCTGGGAATTACCGGAATGAGGTCGAATGGCTTTGTGTTCGAGTCCTTCATCGGGATTTTCATTCCCTATAGCATCTAAACTTTCAGGCGCAGCCTTGCGAACATATTATTACAATAGAAATTTGCATTGGCAGTTGCATCTTCAGGCATTGTTGTCACTTTGTTAGATGGTGGACAAACTGCACATTCCGCATTCAAGCTGCCATTAGACATTCATAAGAAACTAGATGCAATATGTACAATTGAAAAAAAAAGTGGATTGGCTGCAATATTGTAAAGGCGTTCAATCATAACCAGGGATAAGTGTACCATAGCCCATAAACATTCACTGAAAGCATTACATAGAACTTTGCAAGATGTAAACGGCAATGAGAAAATATCCGGTGGTGCTGTCTGGGGATTTCCGACAGACATAAGCAGTCCTTCCTCGCACTTCTTTTGCTCACGAGATTAAAAACATGTTTAAAATAATCGTTTTTATGGCGAAATGTGGAAAAATTCGACTGGCCGTAAACATGTGAGTGCATTTGTAAGATGATCAATCGGAGAAAATATTTTCTAACCAACTGCTGGATATTAGAAACGGTGAAGTAAAACGGCATCCCAATACATAATGTATAAAATAGCCAGATAATTTCTGCACTGTTGTTCAGATAAAAAGGAACTGATTAAGAGTGTCTTCTCGGATATACTGTATAATTATCTAGATAATTATTGTCTCTGTAATCTTGTCACTTAATCAGAAAAAATGTTGATATTGTAACGAAATAAACTTTCAGACACAGAGTTGTTTCCAGGTGATTCAATGCCTTTTAATTCAATCGACACTTTGTTGATGAAAACAAAACCTTAAATTTTCCAACTGAGTTTTTGAATTCTCTAGATATATCAGGAATCCACCACACAATTTTCGGTTGTTCACTGATTATTCTGCTGTGTAACTGAAATCCACCAATTGTGCAAAGGCACACGTTTCATCATCAAAAGACTTTCCAGGAAACTTCTTGAAGCAAACAGTTTGATTGTTTAAAGTTTGAGGGAGAAATCGGTTCTGTTGCCACGTAATCTGTTGACGTAATTTGTTGCCACGTATTCCTCTAATACCCTTCAGAATCTCCAATATCATTCAAATGGCTTCAAGTCCCGATTGGTTCGGTTTTCACTATGAACATAAAGGAATCTCAAAGCCAAACAATATTCATTTGATGCTTGGAATGTTTCTCGAATGGGCAACTATATGGTGCATGCTCACGTGTGGGGAAACCGTTGAATCTGTTTGTGAGTTAGCAAAAGACAAAAGAGAGAGAGTTACCGTTACCAAAAATATTGTGCACCGATGAGCGATTAGTTATTTTAAAATCATTTATTATATTAAAAATTGCAAAAAAATCTACGTTATTCACCACATTTAGAAAATTAAATCTTCCATATGTTGAGACTTGACAATTCCGTCAGTAATTCATGCATTATACTGTAACTCAAATAGGAGATGAATCAAAATTAAAAAAATATTGTTTTATACTTTATTTCAACTCTCCGAAATCGTAAGCGAAGATTCATTTAACTGCATTTGAATGGCTCAACGTATTAAAACAAAGCCACAGCAACGTTTGGCCAGGTCCTCTAGTGTTTCTATAGAGCTACAACTTATTTTTACGTTTGCATATGCTTTGAAATATTACTTCTTTATCCATATTTAAATATAATTTATTTTTCAAATATCTATTTATATTAATATTTGAAGGAAATTTTCTTCAAATGTTAACCATTATTTATTTCTTGAATTCAAAAATATTGATGATCTTGATTTGATTTTAAAGAAAATGTTACAATTAAACCAACAAGGCATTATAGGTCACATTTTTCTTTTTACCCTATGAAGAGATCTCTTGTTGTAAGAGATTAAATAAAATTGACTTGATTAGCTAAAAATATGACACACATTATTGCATTTAATTTTCAAAACTCCTTTGAAGAATTTTTTGGTGCAACACGAATCGTAAATAAATCATATGATCACTATAAATAATGTATGAATTTTCATATAACTTGGCAGGTAAAAAAAAATCATGTTGTTTTGTGTAAAACTAAACAAAATGTTCGTGAGAGCGAACCACGCGCGTTCAAAATATCTAAATCAGAGAATGAACAAGAAAAGAAGGGGGGGGGGGGGAGGCTAACGAAAAAATATTTTTCGAATAGTATTCTTTTAGAAAAACATTATATACTCTTACATATATTGGATAAATCGGTAATAATTCATAGTGTCAATTTTGAAATAAAAGACATCAGTATTCTCATAATATGAAAATATTACTATTTGCTTTTTCATAAAAATTATTAAAAATTTTATTATTTATTGGTATAAAAAACATGCCATTATTTTCTATCAAAATAATTTTAAAAAATATATTTTAACTAACCTCAATATATATTAAAATCAATCGCAAAAATGGAAGAAAAAAATTAATTAAATTTAGTTTTAACTAAATCAAAAAACCTCAAAAATAATTCAAGAAATGTTTGAAATGTGCGTTGCACGTGTTCTCAATCAGTCAAAAGCAGCAAAAGAGATGGGAAAATCAGAGCTCATTCGAATGATAAAAAGTGAGGTATTTTTATTTATATTTAATTATGTATTCGTTAGTTTTGCGAGGAAAGGAAAAATCCATCGTAAAACGACAAAGTTATATTTCACTTGTTGGCAATTATTTATAATCTGGGAGAGTGGGAAAACATAAGCAATCTCTGTTCCATAACAAATCCAAGTGAGGGGTCTATCAACACACATGAATGCGTTTTTTCTTTTCCTTTGGCCCGGGACATTTGAGCAGTTGCCACGGCGAAACAGAGATTTGGCTCATGACCCCAATGCCTGAAATGTGGTCGGAAGCCAAATCTTGTAATAATTAGGTTATCAAAACTTTCCCGTTTCAGTCTAAAATCCCATCGACAAAGTGAAATTATCTTCTCCGATCCCTCATTGTCACAGCAAATATTCATTTGAAACCAGCGTTAAAGCTTGCAATCAAATATAGTTCGACGTGAAATAAGAGTTCGATTACTATTAGTTATATTATATAGCTGTCATTATTTGAAAACAAAACCTGTTTAGGCAAAATCGATTTTCCTTTGGAACATGCCTTGCTTCTGGTTCTTAACGAGGGGTGGTACAAGGTGTTCAAAGAAGTAAATTTTTCAAAAGTATTTTTAAAAATGAATATCGAATACGAGCAGCGTTTTAAAGGGATTCCGACTGTAACTACGCTCAAAAGAATAAAAACGTAAATGTTCACAAGCACTTGTCATGAAGCAATGTAAACATACAGAATTTCTATTCGAATTTAGTTGATTGATCACTAAGTGATCGCACTTTGAAGCAACATTCACAGTGTTAGCGACGAACCTCGTAATTTCGAACCTTTGTCGAGTGACACTTGAGAAGACACTCTACTCTTTTTGAATTTGGATTGTTTTGTCAATTTTCTTATGCGACATATAACATCTTTACCATTCAACAAATGATGAAGTGAGGCTCTACATCTACTCAGCTAGTGCTATTGCATGATGTATTTACTAGAGAGCAATATCACAAAGAATTATTTTTCCAAAAAAAATCATAGAAGTACTGCGCTTCTCGCTGTTAAGAATTCAGTTCAATTTGTAGTCACAAAATTATCTTCATACAAGCTATTCAAAATGTATTTGAGTAGAAAATGTTGGAATTCAAATGAACTTTTCAGTTCAAATTCGGTGAAAAGTGTAAATCGCGAATGCGCTGTTTTCAGCAGACGTGTTTCGTATTTTAAAACCACATCAAGTACTTTATTTATCTTTCTTACCAAACTTGGTTTGTTTTTGCTCAATCGGATACCATGAGACCTCACAATGAATTATGGGAACAGTCGGCAGCGTACGCAAGGGTGAGATTTGGGGGCTACCCCCCCCCCTACACCTTTCCGTAGATCAACATATCTTTAATTTTTACCAAAATTACCCTTCGGCGCTTCGTCTATGTGTTTTAGAAATGTACCCCCCCCCCTCTATACCTCTGTTTATGCAACTGGGAACAGTCGAATATAGATACCTGACTGCCGCCAAGTAGATATGGTTTGCAAGATCCGACTTGGGGCCCAAAATCTGACTTTGCAAGGGGTCACGCCAATGCTGCGTGATAGTTCAGTAGTTTTAGATATAACATCAATATTTTTTATTTCAGTTTCAATCGCTTAGATATATATTCATCACAAATACGCTAGTTTTATGATTTGTCTGTGCATGTTGGAATTCAGAATCTATTGTTTGCAATTTATCGTAAAAACACTCAATGAGATACAATTAAAATATTTCAACAAGTTATATTATAAAATTCCTAATTTGTAAATAAATTTTTAAAACTACTCAAATGTTATTTGAAAAAATTGTACAAAAACTATCGTGCAGCTATGTTAATGCTAATTGCAGTTCGCTGTTGGCAGGCAGAAATTGGTTCATTGAAGTAAAAAAAAAACTAGAACCGGATTCTTGTTTTATAGAAAAATTATGTTCTCCGCCATGATTTTAAAAAGGTTGATAAACATCGTTACTGTAAAACAAGGAAATATTGTTCAGTCCGGTTCAATGAAACATTTTTTGTCTTTCCGATGACTTCAAGACTGTTCGCTCAGTGACTATGGGCGGGCCATGTCTTCCGAGCTAAATTTAGAGACAAGGTTCTGAAAAAAGAAAGTGCTCATTCACGTGTTTCGTTCTGCGATAAATGTTTTCAGTAAAATGTGAGGAACAAATAAAAGAAAATATCACCATTTTTTCTTTCAAAAATAAGAACTTTCTATTTTTTATTATATATATTCATTTTTGTTTAAAAAATCAATCAGTTTAAACTCTGGAGATCGTCGGCAGCGGTATTCATTTTTCACAATGTAATCTCTAAAGCTCTATTTCTTGATTCGTTGTATTAACTAAGAATGACCTTTAGAAAAATTTACCAAATGCCATTTTACGATTTTTTTTACTTATTTATAAACATTCTTTATGCTCATATGTTCACTTAAAATCTGTACAAACATGGAGAAAAAAATTTTTTTTTAAGGCAGAGTAATTTATTTTTGAATATTTTTAAATATTGAACTATTAAATATTTTATTTTTCTGAATAATACAGAAATAATTAAAATACATCATGAGTTTGATAAGATTTTAAAAAACATCAGAGTATCGAGAAATGCAAATGGATTGGGAATAATTCTTTAACATCAATATTTCATAAATTTTGCGTGCGTTTGTGGAAAGGCCGAAACTGTCTCCAGCATTAAAATATGTATACAATTTTCTGTTTAAAATACATTTATAATTACATGCTTTACAAAAATTCTAACAGCTGAAATAATAAACATGACAATTCTTACTTAATCCCCTATTTTTGTTTAATTTTTAAAACTGTTATTGCAAACCATCCATAGGTAAACTATCAAAATATAATCAATCCGTTGTTTTAAATATGCTACATCTCCTCTAAAGAAAGTAAATTATGGGCTTTTGAAGCAAAAGAAACGGAAATAGGTTAATTAAGACAGAAAGAACTCAGCAGAGATGGAAACACGAGAGATCATTGATATAAACAGTTAGCAAACGTTTAATTAAAACTCATAAGATTCGGCTATTTAATGGAAAAAGATTTGCAAGGAAACAGTTTGAAAAAAAAAATTCCAAAGTATAATGTATTTTTTATCACATAAAGGATTACTCATTGAACATCAAAATGGTATTATTTCATGCAACTCTGATAAGCAATGTGTAATGTAAACTAATTATTCTATTATTTAGCTTTTTCTTTATATGAAAAAAAAAATTTTTTTAGCTTTGATTCAAATGTTTAGAAAGGTTTTTCGTGCATTTGAAACCTGATTTCTCGTGGATACGAGCACATATATTTTGAATTGTTCCTTTGGCCTAATTTATGTCAAATACAAAACGAGCTCTAAAAATTATTTAGAACAAGATAAAAAAGCTGAAGGATTTGTTAAGAAAAAAAACTCTCATTTCTTTCAAAAAATTAATTCGGTTATTCAAATTTAAATATAATTTAGAAAATATTTTACTCTTGCAAAGTAAACCTCAAGTTTTCAATTAAAAAAAAAAAGGAGAGTGGAAGAAAAGAAAAATTAACCATTTACAAACTGGTAATAAAATGCCTCTTAAAAAGGAATAAACGTTTAATCAATGGTTAAAATCATTTCACAATGTTTGAGTTCGCAAGAGAAAAAAAATAATAATGAAAAATAAAATCCGCTTAATTGTAATATAAAACCACTTAACTTTAATAGGCAGTTGGCAAAGAATTTGCCAATTTTTTTCTGCATCTCATTAAAATCATTACATTCCCTGGACTTTTGACCCCTTTAACCCCTACACCCTACAGCGTAGTTTAAAATTTGATGTGGCATTCCTTTTTCACAATTTGAAATAAGTCCTGAGGATGTTTACTTCAAAGTGCATTCTGGAGGTTCTTCTATGTTGGGTGGGGAGGAAAAAATGGACCCACACCACACATACATTTGTCAAAATACCTTTTTCAAAAATAATCAAAGGAAAAATTTTGTGTGATACCTTTTAAAATTTTCTTGAATGATTTGGCGAGTTCTTTGGACAGGTCGTAGATGTAGAGCAGGACATCGAAACTCGTCTCCGCCAAGAGCTCGGGACGCTCGAGAGCAGCTTCTCCGTTCGCATCCATCCTGAGCAATGGGGAGCCACGCGCGATAGGATTCCCTCCCTAAAGCGCCCGCGGGCTACGCCCTCTCGCGGTAGACCCCCTTCGCCTTCTCTCGAAAACAACAGCTGCGCGGCGGCCCAGAAGCACATCAAAATTTGGCACCACACTCTCAAAAGATGAAAAACCAAGAAAGAACCGAATTAGCTAGTAAATGAATATAAAAGAAACAAGCACTTTCGATATTAAGGTGAGCTAAAATCGGTAAAATCTAAGCTACATTAAAGATTTTCTTAAAAAATAAATTAAATAGGGCTTATTTTTAACAAATATAAATTACCCATTGTAAAATGCTATGACACTCCATTTTAAACATGAAAGGTGAAAAAATATTTGTAGCAGATTAAGCATAAAACAGTGGCAACCCCTTCCTTTTAAAGCGAAAAATTGTTGTCTGGTCAGTAAAAAATTAACAGCAATCAATATCTCAGAAAAACAATATTTAACAGTTAATGCTAAATTTTATACTGCTTTAAAAATTAAGAATTGAAATAGGACAAATTCTGGTGTTTTTTTTTGTCCAGAGTTAACACATTTTTTATATCCCTATAGCTAACAGTGTTTGTCTTACAACAATTTTAAAACAAATACGAGAATAATTTTATTTTCAAATATTTACCCATTTAGTACATTGAATATGCAAATTTTCTTTCGCACTGCTGATGACGTCATTGCCTTTGGTTGATTTTTAAATGACATTATAGTCATCAAATGGTTAGCGAAGTTACTGCCTTATGTTATGCAAGATACCTCGCATACGTATTCACATGATACTTTGTCCTGTCGTTCGGTTAATTTATTTCAAATACTTTTTCTAGTAGATATGTTGCTATGATGTGTGGCAAGAAAGATTATTATTTATCCTGAAGTCCCATCAATGTTGGAAGTTCTCATTACTTATACAATTTGAAATGACAACAGCATCCAGGCCACAGGCACCATTCGTGTTGCTTGAAGGGGATCCTGTACAAAAGAGTTCTTGAACACAATTCATAGAGCAATGATGTCAACAAACGGATAAAGCAGACAATTATACACCTGTAGCACTTATCCAATGCAATGTAATCGCTATAAGATCTGTCAGCGATGTGGATCAAGTGTCTATTATTGCGTGTTGATGTCACCTATTGGGGTCCACTCTCGGATTTCCATAACTTGTCCTTAAGTTGTTAAAATGTCGCTCTACGCTATTGAAGAGCATAACGACTAAGCTAACATTTTCTACAAGTAGATAACAATTCCCCCATGCTGAAGCCATCTTTTATGTGGATCCATCAGTTATTCAGTCCACATATCACGATAACTCAAAAAATCCAATGATTTGCACATCCTACCCAGCTCTGCATTTGCTGAAATTTCAACTCAATCCCATCATTCCTTCAGTGTTTCAACTTTTACAAACATGAGTAGATTAAAATAACATAGCTAGTTTCTTATTTATGTAAATTTTTCAATAGCCTATTGCAGACAGATTAATAATTATGATTTCATATTAACATTTCAGTGTCAAACGGATAGTATATCACCGTTACTACTGTCATTTAGTGAGGCAGGAGGGGTATTTATTGTTTGAGTTGTTTTCAACAAAATTTTCATACATAATTTTGCCATATTTTTACAATTTTAATGTTTGATTAAATTAGTGTTAATTTTAAGTGGCTGTGAATGAAAAAAAGATTCAAATTATTCATTTCGTAGAGCACTAAATTCTGATTTTAATACTTTAGGATAAACATTAGACATAAAATTGACAAATTTCCATTCAATAAAAACTCCACTATTAAATTATTTAGCAAAATGCTTTAATAACAGAAATATTCAAAACATACAGTGTTGTGAATTTAAATAGAAAAGCATTCCAGTCAGAGTAAAATCACAATAAGTAGAACTAAATAAATCTTTATACAAATCAAATGCATTCTTAAATGCACATCTTTAATTAATTTCAGAAGTCTTTTTATACAGATATTAAATATATATGTAATGTATATTATTATTTGCTTAATAAAACCCAAAGAAATAAGACATTTTTTATGTATATCTTACTTTTTACATATTTCATAAATAAAAGAAAAATATCAAAAGTAAATAAAAGCACAACCTAACAATTTTAAGAGATAGAAGCAAAGTTTAAAAAAAAAGAAACATTTACTCTGGCTTTATTTAATATTTTTTTTTATGAAAGATGAAATGTCTTTTTTTAAATAAAAAAAAGACACAATCATATTAATAATTTAATTACACCTGGTGCTCTGTTTTAGGTTAATGCTATTAAAAAATAACATTTCTTAAAAATATTTGTAATACAATAGCAAACACAGCATTAGTTCACATAATTTTATTTTTTAATAAAGTAACAAAGCATTTACAAATATAACTTAGAATATAACTTCAAATATGATGAAACTCAAAAGCAAATCAAATATAAACAAGGCTTCCAAAAGAAATAAAAAAAAAATAGATAGAATAAGTTATAACCAGAGATATTTGGAATGATTTAATACAAATAACAATACATTTGCTTCCCTTTTTATAAGGAATGTATATACTAAATAAGTTCTTTTATAAAAATACTAGTCTTGCAATATCCATAGAAACAAGAATCTTAAAAATTCACAATGCAAAATTTTGTACGTAAAATGCAAGCAGAGATTTTTAAAAAGCTTAAGTGGTATACACATTTTTTATGTATTAGTGTATGAGCATCAACTTTTTAATTCTTCAACAGTTCCATTCTCAAGTCGCTCCTGTTTCTTGACGGAATAGCAGGCATCTAAGTATGCCCACACAATCTCTTTTACTAGGGAACGATCAGGTATTTGCTGGGCCATTCCATAAATAGCAGCCTACAAGTAAAAATGCAATAATCTAAATACTCTAAAATATAATGCATGCTTTAAATATATAGTGATGGAAAAAATAAGTCTTAGTGAAAATCTTCCCTTTTTCCAAAACTATGCATCTGAGTTATAGACAAATTGAAACATAGTGCAGAAAACAGCAGTTTTAACTATTCCTATCAAATTAATTAAAGCAGAATAGCTTAAAATTTTAAAACTAATTTTTTCCCCACTCAAACAAAATGTGTACCAAAAATGATAAGAATTTTAAATTGTGTTTATTGTATTATTCCTCTTTAAAATGGATTTTAATCTTCAAGCTATGAAATTGCTTTAACAGACCATGCACATTCTACAGAGAAATTGTAAGTTTTTTTTGAAAATGAGAAGATGCAAACAATCAACATCAATTGAATAAGTTAAGATCCTTAGTTTTAAATAATATGGTTTAAATTCTTGGAAAATAGCTAAAAGATACAGCAGATCTAAAACTGTGGTGAATAATTTTTAAAAAAAATTGTGACAATTATGCAAATTTGAAGAATGCTAGTTATTTGTCAGCATTGAGTTCTCTTCTAATTGTTTAGTTGAGCAACTCATAAAAAGCTTCCTCTTTCACAATTGACCAATCTGAATCTTAATGCACCAGTCAAATTGTACGTAATATTCTATCAAAACATTCACAAGTAAAATTGTGAATATTTTGATGGAATATTGAGCACAATTTAGTAAAAAATCCCACCTACTGCTTTAAGGCAGGGATGGTAAACCTTTATGGATAAATGTGCCATTTTTTCTCAAGAAGTGTTTAATGAGGTAAAGACGAGCCGTCAGATAAATTTGAAAATAATAAAACTAAGTACTAACAACTCAAAACTCCTTATTTACTACGAAAAAATACCTTTTGCATTGCATAGTTGTAAATGTTTTAGTTATACATGTAATTCAAATTATAAAGTAACATAATAGTGTGACTTCTAATGTTGCAGATTGGATGACAAATTACTTACATTAGGTTTGTAACATGTTACTTTTAGTGAAATGCATGCTGAATTGGAGTTATCTGCCAAACGGTCCGTTTCTCAGCAATTTAGTTTTATTGTGATTCACTTTTTTGACAAGAGGATTTGTGACTCAAAATGCGTTTTACCGATGATGTTCTGCATACCACTGTTCCAGAACACAAAACACATACCGCTTTGTAGTCTTTTACTAAAAATGTCATATTTGTAGATTCACTCAGTTTGAAATTCTCTATTACACTTACTATCTTGTTCTTTTCCTGAACTAGCCATTTTAAATAACAGTTAAAAATCGTAAGTATAACACAATGTCTAAAATGCAGATGTGTCAATAAAATGGGGTCAATTCACGGCTAGTTGGTGCCAAATCAGAATCACAAAGACAAGTATACAAACATTTCCCCGGACTTTGCTTTAGCGTGTGATATTCCTATATTTAAACTGTTTATATCTTGTTTAGGAAGTTTATTTCTGAAACTTTATTTATTTTTATTACAATTTTGCATTATTCTTGCTTAATAATTAGATAAGAATTAATTTTAGTAATTTTTGTTTTAGTTTAGTATATGTGTCATTTGGTGTTAGTGTGCGAAGTCGGTGGTTACTTGCAGTGTTTGTTTATATATCTATTAATAGTTCTAGGTTATTTTTAGTATACTTATACATAGTCCTCAGTTATTTGTTTATTTTCACACAAAAATGATTTACAGTATAAAATTGAGACCATTGAATTTGGAAAACTTCTCAGAGGTTTCCAATTACTTATTCGTAGATAGAGTATCACTCCATATAAATTCATAAAATAGTTTTATTTCTAAGAAACATGTGTTGATATGAAATGGTCCCATTTTGAAATATTAATGTTTATACCTTTTATTGTCTGATTCCTTTAGTAATTACCAGCTATAAATGTTTCATTTTTTTAGAAATGCTATCTCTATAATTTCTCTTATGGAAAAGCATGGAACATTTAGAAACATGAAATGCATGTTAACATAATTTAGGAAATGAATTGATAATAAGATTTGTCGGTAACATGGATATTTTTGCTTATTAAAAAAAAATTATTTCTATTTCTAATGTTTAAAAAGAGGTTTATACTTTTTGAGAGCAGAGTGTATAAAATAATATTTAGTTAATATAAAAATTTTTGATTAATAATTAGGAATTCTTCTGTGATGGAAATGAAAATGCTTTTAACATCATTTAAAGATTTTGGGTATCTGAAAAAAATCTAGTAATAAAAGAGCATTTGATACATTTTAAAGTCTGACTTCCTTTGTACTTATTACCCTTCAAAAGGTTTGAATTTTTTTTGGAAATACCCATCTCCAACATTCAGAAAGAAATGAATTGGACTTTTTTAAAAATAAATTAAAAAACATGTTTAAAGAAATAGGCTTTTTAATAAAATTATTTTATAATAGAACAAATTAAATTGTTTTCATGAAAATTTCTTATATACAGAAGCAGAAAACTCTTATTGGACAATTTTATTTAATAATCATACTCATTTTAATGTACATCATTAATTGACACTTAATTTTAACATAACGTAAACAAACCATTTCATGATCTGCTGTATAAATAGACTCTGTGAATGTAACACTATACTTTAAGGACAAATAGAAAACAAATCGCGGATCTAACTGCCAATATTTAAATTGCATAATATCTTATACAATTACTAAACCTCAATTTGCATATCTTATTGATAATATCTAAAAAAGTTCTCTGGAAATCTTATAAATGGCATTTTTAAGTTATTTACAACAAAAGAAAGTCATCAACCCAAACAAATAAAATAATACAGTAAAAAGAAATTAAAGAAAATCCTCTCCTAAACCACAGATTAAATAGTTTTAAAAAGGTGAAATTATGCAGAATTTCCAAAATTTTCTCTCGCTTTATGAATCTCATTAGGTTTTATAACACAAAAAACTTACATTTTTAAACACCACCACAGGCAATTAATAGTCAACAAAAAATTTCAGAAACATTTTTTTTTTTAAAGGTTTTTGTGAATTTTATTTATTCTAATTTGAACATTATCAAAATTAATTTAATAAATGTAATGCATTTTTTTCTTTTTCAGATACATTTACAAAAGTGAGATCTGGAAAGGGCTTTTCTTGTTTACAAAGAAATTAATGGCGAAACTAGTCTTTTAATACATTACTGACGACAAATAAACTCCCAATGAAATAACAAGAGTTTCAATAGAGCGGAAACTTCTACACCGCATAAAAGTTTTAAGACCTATAGATATATTTTAGTTTCTCATTATTCCATATTAGATTGCTTCAGAGCAATCAGCTCACAAAGTAAATAATGAAATTGTCCTTTTCTCTTAATTTATATAACTGATATTCTACAGCTTCACAAAAAATGTGTACGTAGTAAAAATACCCACAAAAAAAGAAATTTCATAAAAGGTATATTAAAATTAGTTGCTTCTGGAGGGGGCAAGATTTTATTCTCCTCAAATTAAAAAATATATAATAAATTATGTGCAATAATTTTAACTTGGTAAAGATAAAGGAAATAATCTTTAAATTCAAAGGACAAGTAATTGGGTTGTCTGTTATTTAAAATTAATTAAATCTACAAGAAAAACAACCAGATATGTGAAATGTACCCCGCTTAGGAACTAGAAAGCAAAAACAGGAGACTGTATTACATTTGTATAAGTTATCTACAAAAATTTTCATAGTATTTTTGAAAAAATTGTATATGGTATGGGTTTAGATTAAATGAAATATCACAAGAATTTTTGAATTTCAGATCTTAAAACCTGGCAGAGTTATAAAATCCACTTCTATACACAATTAACTTTCCGAGTTTACATAAAACAAATTAGAATACTGAAATCATTAACTTATAGAAAGTTTTGAATAAAAGAAACATGTATAATAAATTGGCAATGCACAATGTAACTATTTTTTGTAAAATATCTGGATACTTTTTTTTCATGTTCTAAAAATACAATATAAACCTTTGTATAACATTTGTTCATCATAACTGTAAAATCCCTAAAGCTTATAATATTTATTTTTAAACCACCCTAATTTGCCTTACATTAATTTTTATTAATAAATTTTTACATGCATATACTTAAAACTACATCCAAATAAAGGGTGTGGATGGAATCATACAAAATTGACAAATGGTTTTTTTTTTTTAATTTCACACTAATTGCAAAATTACTACAATCTGTTCCTCTAAAATATACAAAGCATCTTCTGTTTTAATGGTTTACACTGAATATACCAATACTTAATGCACACCTATTTCTACCAGGTATTGTAAGTATAGTGTTAAATATACTTCGTTTTTTTTTTAATTCAAACTTAAACTTATTTGGAGAAATGTATTGACAGGTTATTTCACTATCACTGAAATGCATCTAAAATATCCTTTTATATACAATTATATTTATACTTTAAAAAAAAATGGAAGATGAAATGACATTAGGAAAAAAGATTCAGAATTCTTGCTCTGAAGTTTGTTTTAAAATATATTAATAAAGGTAGACTATAAATAAATTTTTAAAAATCATTATTAATTTAACAAGTTACCAAAGTTTGTCATGAATAAATTGAGTTCCATTCTAATGAAAATCACAATTTGTATTAATTGTAAGCAATATTCTTTTACCAGGGCAATCCTAAATTTCATGAAACTTCTCCTTTCTCCATCTCATACAGAACAAAATATTAATTTACTTCAAAGTTTCTCTAAGAAATGTTAAATCAGTACTCGTGCCATTCCAAAATTTGGAACATATGTATTAAACTGCTGACTAAATTGGTCAAGCAAAAAGACATCACGAATTTAAAAAAAAAAGTTATATCACTATTATTATTACTGTGTTCAAACGTGATCAGGAATAGTTTCCACTCATGGCTGTATATCGCAGCATTTGGTGGTTTTTTTATTTGAAGAAATTGGTCGATGTTATATAAAACTATACAAGCGCCCCAAATTTGTCCTTTCAACATACGTCACCTAAAAAGTATCAGTGTTTTTGGACAATTTTTCCCCTTAACAATAATTTTGAAAAAAATTCCCTGAAATTATACATTTGTTTTTACTGAATTTTTCATGAATACAGATTATTGCAAATAACAATTTGTCAAGTTATTCATTTAAGGGTAAATAGAGTTGAAAAAGGTTATATTAAAATTCTGAATATTTCCACTGCTTTTAGAAAGTAAACATCCTACAGAATCAAACGTCTATATGTAAAGTCATATTTGGTTTCATGATCCTAATTACCGATAAATATCATAGAACTGATCTAAGTACACTTCTTGGGTCAATATTTGCAACAAACTCAATGCAAAAAATTCATTCAGGACTTAAATTTATAAGCAGGATAATATCAATATGCATGAGCTTTTTAGACTTTAATACTTATGTAAAAATTAAAACCCAGAGTATTCTTATGCTTAATAAATTTCAGCTGGGGTTGCATAGATTTCTTTAACACAAAATGTTAATATTTCAATAACATGTGCATAGTCTTTATATGAAATTTATCATCAAAATTATTGAATTTTACATTGTACATCTGTGTGACAAATTTATACCAGTAAAATTCTGAAAAACAGATATTGTGTTAAGAAATCCTCCTACCACATAATAAATAGATATCACACAAATATTTTATATTTTTTTGTAAAAGAATTATGGATTAAAAATGACTTTTTACTTTGACCATGTAGGAGAGAACAGGACTTCTATATTCAATATATGCACAGAATTTTTTCTATAATACATATCTTTTAATTAAAAAAATTTTTTACATTTTTGAAGACATCTGTCCAAAATCCTTTTAGAAGACGTTTCTTTTGTGAATACAAAAATTTTAGCTGGCGATGATTTCTAAATGGTTGGTATTGAAAATAAGCCTTTTCAAAGTGGTCAGAATATAATAAAGAATGAAGCGATGGTTTAAAATCTTTATACTTCATCATTCTGATTCATGTTTACAAAACACTTGAATTTATACTGGGATATTATAAAGAAGATTTTTTTCCCCCACAATAATTTTATCTTTTACTGTGATCAAGCAACCATATATAGTTAAATACGAAATTTTAGTGGGTATAATGTAAAAGCAAAATAGTCGTAGCAATAGTAAACAAAGTGTTAGGCCAGAGTTAAGTGGGAAACAAACCAAAACATAATCACATGCTATCCTCATCATGTGATCATGATGTCACATGAATTGAGCCCATTGTGACTATGCTATGCGTAGATAAATTTTTCATCATAAGCAATTATAGCCCATGACATAACTAAGGAAAGACAATAACAAACAAGGGTGTCTCCGTGACCGATCACTCAAGTTTGTTCATAATAACTTCATAGCGAAATTTGTTATTTTGAAATAAAATGCAAACCCTTTTGATCGCTGATGTGCCCAAACATTGTGTTGCATGCTATTGATGGCACCCGTGCTACTGGTTCGCCATCCCTGCTTTAGGGGATTAGTGACAATAAATAATTTTTCAGTTGGAAAAGTTTATTTTAAACAAACCAGGCAGTTCAGATATTGGCACGATATTCAGCATGAATCCCATGCAGGTTCTCAAAGTGACAATACAGAGGGAACTCTTTGATGGTTTTGGGTGAGTTTGCTGCTAATAGAATCATGCCAACTGCTTATTTGGAACCAAAAACTAATTCAAAAGACTACCAAGAAGATTTGCAGAAAACATTGTTCGGAGATGCCTCAGATAACATATGGAGAGTATATATTCCGGCATTCCAATGCATTCATACACAATTTATAAGTTCTACAAAATCCTAGTTTCAAGCTAATAATATTAAATCTTTTAAAAGGCTATCAAGAAGCCTCGACTTGAACTCAACAGAAAACTTATGGGGCATTTTCATACATAAAATTTATAGAAACAGTAAAACTTATACCACAAATGAGCTGTAAAAAAGTAAACAAAATAGTTGCAAATACGTCTTAAATGCCACTTTGAAAAACTTTCCAACTCTATATTTTAAAAATTATTAAATCAATAAAACGTTTTTAGAATACCAGCAATTTTGTAAATAAAATCTAATGACCTTAACATTTTTTTCAGCATGTATAAAGGACAAAATAAATTTCTGAGTAAAAAATAATTTTGCATATTATTTTTATAGATATAGACAAAACTGCAGTGTTTAAATTTGCATAATTTTGAAACATGTAGTTCTAAACTGATACACAAATCTAAATAAGTTAAATGAATATTTTGAGATACTTTTAAAATGTAAATTAAAATCATGGATTTAATTACTTTCAACCACAGGAATTAATTTTTATAATGGATAACTTGATATGATAGTTTCATCTCTTTCATAAATTATTGAATGTCAAAGCAACAAATAATAGCTTTCTTCCGTGGCAATCAAAATTATCATAAGTTTTTCTAACAGAATATTTCAAATATAAAATTTTGAAAGTACTTTTTCAAACATAAATGCAATGCCATGCTTCACAATTTCAAACATTTTAAGTTTTTTCCATTTATACATTTGTTTTATCATATATCGTGAACATTATACAAAATGTCATGAAAATTTTTCAATGCAATATTCACAAATAATTATTCAATGCACCAAATTTGTCAGCATAATTATCAGCATTTAATTCCAAAAAAGCATTAATTGCTTAATTACTTAATATAAAAATTACATAGAAAATTTATATATGTTTTTAACTTTCTTAGTAATTTGAATTAAACCTAGTTCATGTGATAGGACTTTAAAAAAGTGATATCTTAACTTTTCAACAAATTTCTACATAATAAAGGAAAAAAATAATTCTTTGGACTTTTTACTTTTAGAACTGCAGGAAATAACAGATTATTTTTGAATTTCAAGTTAAAAATGCTTCAATCAAAATTTATAAAAAAAATATTAATATCTGTAATGTATATTTTTTCATTGAATATTAATCTTGCTCATTATTTTAGTGTATTTAACAGTAAATCATGATTTGTTTTACAAAGAGTTTTGATTTATTTTATCTCCATAAATCAAAATCTAAATTTTCAAATCTGAGCAATATACTTTGAAAGAATTTTTAGAATCTTATAAAAATAAAGATGAAAATTATGTAGAGAAATGTGAATAAAAAATCAACTGGCTCACAATTATTAACACCGATTTTTGTATACATGTAATTAACTATTCAGGCACAATAAAGCACATATTTTTGTTACTTAAATAGTACTTACAGTTCCACTCGTACGAGATACTGGATCTTTTAGAATTTCTTTAGTGCATTCTCTTACATGTGAAAGGAATTTGTCAGCCACTCCTTCATAGGTGTGCTGCATGGTGAAACAAATGTGGAATCCTGAGGGATACTGCAAGAGATTCAAATTCCAGCCTTTATCTGTCAAAGCACTGCTTAGACGGTAAACATCAAAGTGATCTGAGCCAATTGCTATGACACTGACATTGGGTTCGCCAAATACAAAGATTCCTTCAATTTCTCGAAGACTGAAAAATTAAAGTAATGTTTCACAGTTATTATGAAAAAAATGACATTCTAGCAAATATTCAATAAAACATTTTTGTATTACCATATTCTTCCAAAAATTACTTATATCTTTTGTTATGCATAGCATTACAAAGATGAAAGATTGTATTTATATATTAGCCCTTATTTTAACATTCATAGATTTACTCACAAAAAATACTTAAAAAACAATACTTTTCAATGCTGCATTGATGGAAAATATGGTTCTTGATTTTATTTATCATTAAATAAATAGTTCGTTGATAATACTATACATTTTAATTTCAGCTTCTTTACCTTGTTTTTCCTTTAATGCTAAACACAAAATTAAATTAATTACTTAATATAAAGGTAAATAAAAATTGTTTGATATATTTTAATAACCCATTTGAATTAATTTTTGATAACAAAAATTTTGTAACTAATTTGTTTACAATAATCTTCAAGTATTATACTGTACAAAGGAGTTGGATATTGTTAAAACAACCATAAAACATTTTTAATGATTGTGAAACATTTCATTAGCATCACAAGGAGAAAACAATTATGAAACTGTAAATAAAAATTGAGTAGAACATCTATTAAGAATATAAGTTGAAAAATAATGTTTAATATATTTTAAACTTTTAAATTTTCATACTTAATTTTTTCAGAAGTCTCAAATATTAAAGAATTATTAAAGAAGCTAACAAATTTAATCCAAGTTATAAATGGGCCATGGGAAAATTAAATATATATAAAAAAACATTTTTACCCCTTTTCTACATATTTAGTAACCGATATGATTTTTTTAGTGGCTTCTATGTATCCTTCTTCTCCATGGTAAAGTAAAGAAGCCCAGCAGGTGGCAATCACTCCTCCAGAACGGCTACCTTTATAATAATAAAAATGAGAGTCACCTACCATTAATTGCCATAATAAGAATACTGTTATTATCCTGAATAAATATATTTAACTTTGCATATGGTATGGATTCGTGATTAAAAAAATTCAACTTATAAATACTATTTCGATTAATTGTACAATATTGTTATGCCACACAAGTAGAAGAAATCAAGATTTTCTTTTCATCATAACTCCAAAGATCCTCTGAAATTTTTCATTGACAACTAGTTAGAAAAAAAGTTACCCAGCATGTATTCAAGTAAATTTAAAATATGTTGTGTTTATTTACTTTTTTTTTACTTATTTCCCCTTTCACTTCTTAACATTAGGGAAAAGAGACAAATTTAAAATATTAAAGATATAAAAACAATAAACTTTTAAAGAAAGGGGACAGGAAGAGGGAAGAGATGTACTATTGAATAAATTAAAATATTTTTTATATGGCACAATTTTTAAAAAAATAAAACAAAATAATAGAAATTTTAGTTAATACCTGAAAGATTAGGTGTTCCATATATGCCACCTGGCCAGTCAGTTGTTACAGAAAATTGATAATGTCGGTGAATTTTATTCTTGTAGAGAATAACTGAAGTACCTTTAGGTGCAAATGCATACTAAAATCAAAGCATTATACTATTAATGAAAGTTAAGCAAAATATGCCAAAATGCACACATTTTCTATAAAGAAAATATCCCAATAAATTCATGATTAAAATGAGTCATTATGATCCGTAATTTCACATAATTAGAAAGAAATATGATAAGTCATGCATTTTGTTAAACAAGATAGTACTTTTAAAAAACTATTTTATTTTCCCTTCTTTAGCCATCAAATACAATGCTATAAAAATTTACAGAATTCGATTAACCCTTTTAGATATTTTAATAAATTGACGAGCTTAGATAATTTTAACAAGACTTCCAGCTTCATTTTAAATTGGCCAAGTAACCAGCCATTAGAGACACCCCACTAGATCATGTGTGGAAACATGGTTTTATGAATGCTAGGAATGTTCCATCATTGACTTTTATAGTTGCTTGCTTTCCTACAATATCACTGGAACATATTCATTTCACTGATGTTTTGGTCCCATACAAGTGTAAGCAGGAAGATCATCCAATTTTTTAAAAACAGATGGCCTTAGAGGTCATAAATGATATCCCACTTGATGCTTTAACTATCTATATGGATGGCAACATATTTGAAGATGGTACAGCAGGAAGTGGTATCTTAATCAACAACGATGAGAGGGGTAATAAATTTAGTACTCTAAACCCTGACTTTTGCTCTCTTTTTAGGTCCAAAATTATAGCTATTGATAAGGCTCTGGAGTTTGCCATTACTACCAATAAACACAATATTTGGATATTGACTGACAGCAGAAGTGCTAAACAATATTTAAAGAATTAGCCAAAAATTTATGAAAAAACTGACCAGGATATTCTAGTACTTCTCTCTGGGATTGGTCCTAGCAAATTTGCATGCCTCTAGTGGATACCTTCCCATGTTGGGGTATATGGTAAGGAGACTGCAGATACACTTGCAAGAAATGGATATGATCTTCTGATCTCAAACTCCTTTGGAAATCCACTCCTTCCAGATCCTAACTGGTATGCTGCTAGTTGCCCAGGACTATCTCTATCATGAGGTGACCTCAAGGCTGTCCAATTGGCCTTGGAAAGGCTTAGAAGTAGACATTTGAGACCTATGAAGTTCCAGAATGGTGAAAGGATTTTTCCCTCGGTGTTCATGTTCCCTCCCTGCCAGCCCTTCTCATCTTCTTGCTTGTCTAGGTGTCTCCTGAAGGCATCTGATGGCTGAACAGGAGAAGATTTTTGAACAACTTGTGTGGCGAGGCCTTTTGGACCTGGTGTAGGCTTTCCTGCACCAGGGGAATAAGCAAGAATAACAAAATTTGATGCTTATAAATTTTATCAGCCTAATACATATTAAGTATTGATTTTGTGTAACTAATAGACAAAAATTACATAATTTGATAATTAACTTAGTATTAATGAAAAAAAATGTCAAGAACTAATGTTAATGTATTCAAATGAAATCATTAAAATAGTAGCCATTCCATAACTGATTATTTTCCAGTTTATTTTAAAGATAGAATAATGATAAACAAGGATAATAAGAGTGCTGTATAACAATTGTATTGTTCATTTCAACATCCATTCCAATTCTGAGAAAAAATGTAACAAAATTTGAACAACAAATACTTTGAGAGAAAACGAAGGGGTGTGAATTATGAATCCACAATTTTTGCTCATTAAGGAATTCAAATTATTTGACAAGAAATGACAGTTCCTTTCTCATTAAAAAATACACATAAAAGACAAGCAAAACCTTTCCTGAATAGAAGTTAGCATAATATTCTACATTCAACATGTATGGATGACATAAATACGGCACTATATATTGAAAAGTTTCAATTTAGCTTTAGCTATCTTGCCTTGTGAGTGTCCACAGAAATGCTAGTAACACCTTTCACAGTGAAGTCAAAGGGAGGTACATGGAAACCAGCTTTTTTCATGAAAGGTAACAGAAAACCTCCCAGGCAGCCGTCTACATGTACAGGAACATCATATTTGTATCCCAACTGAAAAATAAGGTCTAATTAAAATTTCAAAATTAGAACATTTAATCAAAAGGCAAACATATGATAATGGTGTCCTAAAAATGATATTAATGTAATGATACTATTTTTTTTAAAACAAATGCAGTTACAACATGGAAATCAAAATGCTTTATAACCTCCAAACATATTTCAAATAGTCATACAAAAAATGGTCATCAACAGTTAAAAATAAAAGCTGATTTTTAAAAATATACATGCTGGAATACTTTGGTTACAAAACATATATGAATATATTTACATCAATACAGGAAATGTTTGAATTATTTCTTGCTACTCTAATATTGGATCTAAGAATACATACTAATGTTTCCCAGAAATCAAGCTATAATTATAAATAATTAAGATTGCAATCAATTTAAAAAACAAATTATTTCATAGATTGATTTTGAGTTATACTTCTTCATGCATTATTTCATAAAAAATTTCACCTTCACCACATTTTGATATTGATTCTCATGAAAATTAAACTATTTTAAAATTATACTTCTCACACAGCATAACAATTTCATTTAAAAGTGATTGATTCCATACCTGTTTAATACATTTTATCTAAATATATGTAACAAAGAATTAATTTAAAAGGCGCATTTTTAAAGTATAAGCGTAATATAAGCACACAAAAAAATTATATCGAATGTTTGTAGGCTAAAAAAATATAAATAAAATTAGATATTTAGTGTTTATATCAGAAGTAAATATCTAAAATAGAAACAATATATATATTTGCAAGGGTTCATTTAATTATTAAAGGTTAATTTTTGAAAATTGCATAGTGTGTAATAGTCAAATATGATTTTTTATGAGTGCAACCAATGATATCAATTAAACAAGAGGGATAACTAATAAAATTAACTTGTATACCTTTGCTATTTCTTGAATATCATCCATACAACCATGGGGAAATGCAGGCGCAGAACCCACAAGCTGAAAATAATTAAAATTTTTATAGCAGTAGTAATAGAATAAAAAGAAATGATTAGATAATAAGCTAAAAACTTTACACATTCCATCATTTTAATACATGATTTAAATATAGGAACTTCAAACAAAAACAATGAATGAAGTAGAATAAAACTGTAATTGATATATACCATACAAGTATTTTTATCAATCGCTTTTTTCATGGCCTGAATGTTGACTTTCATCGACTTTGAATCACATTTTATATGTTTCACATGGATTTTCAACAGTTGCGCTGCCTGTAAATATACATGATAAAAAAATAAGACATGTCACAGATTAAATATAATAACAAATTTTGTATTTTTTCTGTACAAAATAAATAAATGCCCCAATTACAAAAGAGATGCAATTTTAAATAAAATATCTATGGAGTGGTTTCTATTATCCTGTTATCTAGATGTCTAAAATTAAGGTATAACATATACAAATAAAATATTTTGAGAAATAGCTAATGGCACAAAGAAATCAATTTATCTAAGTATAAAATACAGAAAAGAACATACATTTCTGATTAAATAATTCCTGAAAAAGGTATACATGCACTGAACATATTAATGTAATAATTTCTTGTCATGAAGGCCCCATGCAGAAATTATATAAACTCAAAAAAAAAAAAAAATTCTAAAAGAATTCAATCATATAAGCAATATCAAAATGGCTGTAATTATTTAGGATTTCATTCATAAATTACTGGGCAGTTTAACAAATCTAAATATTAGTAATAAAATAATAATATAATATAATAATGTTATATACCAGAATAAGAACCATAGAACATAATCTCTGTCCTGCCTTTTTAAAGTAAAATTTATTGAATCAAAAAAGATGAATTCATATTACTCTACCTTAATAACATTAGTCAAATAATTGCAATTTCTTTTAAAATATTTGCTTGCACAATCTTTAAATTATCAAAACATAATTATCTATTTCAACTAATGTCCAGATGTAGTAGTAACAAAGTTTATAAGAGTAGTAAAATTTTCAACTACCGTCTTCCACTTTATACTTAAATCTAAAAAATGAAAGTCATAAGTGGATCATAGTACACTCATGTCCATAAATTAAGGATAATTCAGAATCACACAGAAATTAAACTCTAAAATAAAAATTTCAACTGTAGAATTATCACACACATCTTGAAAAAGAATATGCAAATTACAGGAAACCACCAGATGGCGCGGATAGTACGTCACAATGATGAGAGTGTAAGAGAGGGATATATAAGGAATGGTGGCAAAGAAGTAAAATTGTTCACAAGCGCTTTAAAAGCCTTTCAGTGCAATAACTGCATAGTTATGGCACAAAAGCATTTGGATGATTTTTTACGTGGTAGAATTATCGGACGACTGGAATGTGGACGTACCCAGCTGGAAGTATCCGAGGAACTTGGAATCCCCCAGAGTGTCATCTCCAGGCTTTGGCAGCGATTCCAAGATGATGGTAATGTGAGTAGATGTTACAGCACAGGTCGCCCCAAGTTACAACGCCAAATGAGGACCGGTATTTGGCAGTTGCTGCCAAAAGAAACAGACGGAGCACAGCATCAGACCTATGTCGTAAGCTCTCTTCAGCTACCGATACGACAGTTTCAAGGCAGACCGTGTACAGACGCTTAGGGCACATTGGTCTATATGCTCGTAGGCCTGTCAGATGTGTTCCCCTTACCACAACTCACTGTCGCCTGCGATTAACCTGGAGTAGAGAGCATGCATTGTGAACACCGCAACAGTAGTCTTGTGTGATGTTTTCCAACAAGTCCAGGTTTAGTTTGCAGTCTGATTCTCGCTGGGCTTTCATATGGAGAGCGCCAGGTACCCGTTACCAACAAGAGAACACCGTTACGGTGGTGCAGGATGGCTCGTTTGGGGAGGAATTATTCTTGGTTCCAGAACTGACATGCATGTTCAGAGCGTAACGAGAACAGGCCACATCTATCGGGATGTCATTCTGGAACAACATGTACTTTGGTTTCGGGGCACCATGGGTGCTGAATTTCTGTTTACGGATGACAACGCCCGTCCTCACCGTTCAAACATTGTAGACAAAAGCTTTCAATCGGAGGATATCCCCCGTATGGATTGGCCAGCATACTCACCGGACTTGAATCCAATAGAGCATGAGTGAGATATGCTTGGCCGATGAATTGCAGCCCGTCAACCCCCTCCCACCTGTCTACCAGAACTTCAGAGGGCATTGCTTGATGAGTGGTGTAATATTCCCCAAGATCAGATTGATAATTTGATACTCAGCATGCGAAGGCATTGTAAGGCCTGTATTGCATCGTCCGGGAGACATACTCTGTATTAACCATCATACTAACCATGTTATACTGTGTTTTGTAAATAGGTTCTTTTTTTAAATTTGCTCCAGGGAGTAAAAATGGCAATTTTTATTAATTATGTCAAACATGTAGCATCTTTTTTGCTCTTTACTTTTTGTTTAATAAATAGACTTTACAAATAAGTCAAATTTGTTTTGCTTCTGTCTCTTTCTTTGCCTGAACTTCATTATCCTTAATTTATGGACATGAGTGTATAAACAACTGCTAGTGATTTTTCTACTTTGAAAAATATTTCAAGGAAGTCACTTTTTAGAGATTATAGTACCTCTCTTGTAATGTGATCAATCTTAAGTTTCATTTTAGCTAAAAATTTTAACAAAATACCTAAAAAATATTTTTTTAAACTAAAAATAATATGTCACTTTAATAAAAACAATTGATTTGATCACAAGGTGTTACTCAAATCAGTAAGATACTTGAAAATGTTTATATATTTTTGTTTACTTCATTCTTCTAAGTTTTGTCATTTGTTATATTGCAGTGATAAGATAATCTAGTTTTCAGGTAAATAATGATAACATGTTCTTATCTTCCCATTTTTTTTATAAAGAGACATTTTATTGTTCTGAAAAAAATTAGTGCAAAATACATTGCTCAATTTAAATTAATTTTTATAAGCCAGGCAAATAATTTTAAATTAAGCAATTAAAAAACTTGCTTTATAAATTGTATGTGGTATGAAATATGATGCAAATTAGTGTAATTACTTACATCTTATTTCTATTTGTAACATAATCAAGCACAAAATAAATAAATACCTTATCAAATGCTGCATGAGCAGTAACAGGAATTATCCTGAAAATATATAAAGAATATTAAAAAGAAATATTTGAAATGAAGCAGTTGCATAAATATTTGAAAGTAATATTATGCATATTACTAAGCTAAAGAACAATAATTTCAATAATTTTAGAAAATCAAACTCACATGTTTGGATTTTTTATACCTCTTTCATATTTAGCAAAATCTCTGTAGGCTTTGGAAACAAGAAAAATACTTTCAGTACCACCTGTGGTAACCTAAATGTATTTAAACACAATTAAAATATTTTCTCCACTCAGCATCAAAATATAATTTGCGCATTACAGTTTCATGAAATAAATAAAAATATTGAAGATAAAATAATAGCTTAATAATTGAAAATTCCATGTTTTTTAAATCATTTACTTAACAAATTACAGTAATTTAAGTTTATATGGTCAAATATTTTTAAATAGATATTAGGTAGTTCTCACAAAAGAAAATCTTAAAATAATGCAGCATTTGTTTTTTATTTTATGATTTGGCTGTCTGATACATCAACTCTCTTTTAAGCAACTGACTAAAAAAAAATTAATTCTTCTTTATTGTAAAAACTCTGAAACTGCATTTGCAATAAAAATATTATTAAACTGAAAAAAAAAAGAATGTAAGAACAAGAAGTGTTAGTTAAAAATAAACCTAGTCTGCTTAATGCATTGAACTCCATGAATTTTTACAAAGTTAGCAATTAACTGAAAAACAATTGATATGTTCCACATTTTCAAAAAAAAGATTCTTATTATTTGTACTAAAGAATAAGTTTAAAATGTTCATACAAATTCCAAAAGATCATACAAAAAATTGCTTTAATTTTAAATTTAATCAATTATAGTAAAATAATAAAACAGTAAAAAGTTACAAAAGTAAAATCTACTCATCCACACAACATTTTGAATTTGTTTATATACTCACAGTTCCAATAGCTTCTGGGGCATTAAAAAGTACTGAGACCATATGCACAATCTCAGCTTCCATGACCCTTATTCCAGGAAAGACATCTGTATGGAGAGGATTGGTATATGCTGTTTTTCCATACACATGCTCAATCATGTCTTCAAAAGCTTCATCATTTCCTGGATAGAAAGTACCAGAGACATAGCCCTCATGCCATAAATACTTGCCATAAGATATATAATTTTCAATTTCTTTCAAGATATTACCCTGTAAATGAACATTAAGACTTAACAATTGTTTTTAAAGTAAATTAACTAAGCATTTTATTCTATATAAATGCTATCCAATTTTTTTGTCATTTTTCAGTAACTTCCATAGACTGTTAATCATCAAGATTAAAACTTGTGTTTTTGAATACATCCCTTAATATATATGGTGCATATTAAAGAAAGTTTTTTATAATTGATAGTTTATCATCACATTTCAGCAACAGACCTTATGACTTCAAATAATGAGCAGGACAACACCCCATTCTCCAAACTAATAGCCATGCCACTGTGAAGATTTTGAGCCTCAACAGATTTGGCATGCAATAGCCCCTTTACAAGAAGGGACTTTGCAGCATCAAAATTTGAGATCATGGTGACAGGTGCAACATCAGTGACGAGTTTGTGATCATGATCATTCAACTACTACAGCAACAAAAATTTACAATGAAAAAGTATATCAAATCTATAAAAGAAAATATACATAAAACAATTTACTATCCAATTTTTTCGTAATTTAAAGAAAAAATACTTTGTTTCACAAATAAAGGATGATTTAAATACTGGAAATGAAAAATTAGTTAATAAAAAATCAGAATAATTGAAGTTTTTTTCCCCCTTTTAATATGTTCCATGACAGGAATAATAACTTTATTATGTAAAAAATAAAATGAGAAAATAACTGAATTTCAACTATTTTTTTAAACAATTTTTAAAAAAATAATTAACCTAATAAAGATTAAAATAAATGCTATTGAAGTAAACTTAAATTTAGGTAATAAATTATGCACATTTTATAAGCAAGAAATGTTAAACAAAACAAAAAAATTCAGAACGTATACTTTGTAACTAAATTATTTTAGTTAACAACATATTGCATTTAATCACTGGTGGGACCAAATCAACCCCTATAGCTGCAATGGAGCTCCAGGCACATTTGGAATCTTTTAGTGAAAGGAGCCAAAGAAGTGCCCTGAACCTGGTTGAAAAGATCTTGAGAAGAAAAAACAACTTAAGAACTGGTAGCCACCACAAACACTGCCCTATGGCTTTAAAATTTTTTGTAGACAACTCTACACAGGCAAACTTTAATTCTTTTTATACTCCATCATTTTATTGCACTGCTTGTCCACAAATGTCAGATGCTGAAGATGGGCGTAGGATAAAAAAAAATTTTTAGTTAACAAAGCAGAATATCACTGTAAGGAAAACAAAATAACTGCTATGTTTTATAGGGAGTTATATAAATGCCGTAACTATATTATTAATAGCTTTGTTAACATAGAATTTTAAAAATTATTATAAATAAACTAGAAAATGCTTACACTTCTAAAAATATTTTTAATGAAGAGTTTGAAAAATCAATAAATAATATTTAATGCTACCAAAATTTCAAGAATTGGTTAAAAATTTATCCTTAAATGTGGAAAGTGATTCATATACCTTATTGTGACAAAAAAAAAAGAGAGATCAATTATATGTCATTCTTTCATATAATTAATACCTAATGAAGAACATTAAAATGACCTATGTTAAACTAGATTATATTACAAGATACAATTAAAAAATACGTAAACAACAAATGAGAATTATAAAACTATTATTCATGATACTTTCATTGTACTTCTTGAATAACATCCTTACTTTTTAATTTTACTTTAACTAATAATTAATTTTATAAATAAGTAAAACATAAGAAATATGGTACTTGCATATTAGCATCACTGTAGCAAAATTGGCCCCATGCGAATCATATCTTGATACCAAAACAACAAAGATTCTAAAGTATTTAAAGTGAAAAAAAATCAGACCCAGATTTTAGAGGAAAATGGCATAATTCACATGGTGTCAATTTGGCTGTGGCGACTCTAATACGTAAGTACCAAAAACATTAATTTGTAATTTTTATATTTGTAAGCACACACACATCTTATGAAAGATCTGCATCAGATTTAAATGAACAGCTCTTTAAAATTTAATAAAAAATAATCAGATGTCCCTTTTGCTGAGTGAGTGTGAACCTGTTACACCTCAACACAACATAAAACTCTTTAATCAAAGTTTTTGTAAAAATTATTTTATTCTATCCTTTACTTACAGCATTCCATGACTGCTTTGGCAATTTGTGAAGAAATATCTTTCTCTCCATTCCTTTCATAAGTTCTTTTTCAATTTCATCAGTTGTAGATTTCATTTCTTTTGCCACACCCTGTTTGATAAAAGGTAACTTTCGAAGATTTCGAAATAAAACAGCAACAAATCCATCCTCTGAAAAATGAAGTTACTTTTAAACTAAAATACATTTAATAATTTATAACTCTCAGCTACAAAATGACTAGTTATTTTAAAAGTAAATGTTCTCAAATTTAATATATAAATGCCGAAGTTAAGCAACTTTAAAAAAAGAAAATTTTAAAGAAACTACACTCAAATGTATCAGTATTTTCTTCATTGTAAATTTAATCATTATGCAGATATGTGCTTTTATAATAGAAGTAAATGTAACAATCCTGCATTGATTTAATGATTTAAGAATAGAAATGAAATAAATGAAGATACAAATAAGATTTGATTTTTGATTAATGTTGCACTCTAAAGCAACACAAAGAGTATTAGTGACAGACCTCATAGGTTTGAACCAAAGTTTAGAGATTAGAGTGACATTTAATGTGAAACACCACTTTCCAAACTGCCACACCATCTCAGGTTTAACATGCATCAGCCCTTCTATATGGCAGATATTTGGAAGTTCCAAACTCAAAACTCACTGGCCATGAGTTCGTGGTAATAACCACATGAAGGAAGAAGTGAAAAAAGTAATAACAAAAAACATCAAAACAGATAATTCTGAATAATTTTTTTAAAAAAATTACAGTATACCAAAATTGATTTTGAAATTCCTCTACATTCTCAAGCAAGTATGTCCAATTTGATTTCACTTCCAAACGTATTAATAAAGCTAATTCTTTTCCTGATATGTTGATCTTATCGATTAAATTTATATAAAAATATAGTAAAAAAATCACCAAATATATTTATATATAAAATATTACTGTATTTATTTGAATCTGAGTCACCATCAATTCTAAGGCCCAGCCCTAATTCTCAACAAGTTTTGAAGAAAAATAATGTAAAATGGTCTATCAAGGAATCAATTTTGTGAAATTAAAAATGAGAACTAATACAAAGAAAATAATTAGTTATTTTACCAGTATTATAAACTTTAAAATACATGCATGAACCTGTAATTTAATTGCTCTAATTGCCCCATCCAACACAAGTATTTTTTCCTTCGAATCTAAGCCGTAATCGATTTTCAGTAGGGTTAAAATTGGAAAAAGGTGCAGCTTAGATTCTAGTAAATACAGTAATTTAAACAACTGTAAATAAATCAGGATCGAAAATGCGTTTTACAAACTAAAAATAAAACATTTTGATAAACTACAATTATAAATGAAATTCATTAGGAATTTAATAATTCTATAATAATTCATAATCATGTACAATACATATGCACAACCTTTGTACAGATTAATATAAAATATTAATTATTTTCTTAAAACATAATTTCAAATTACTAAAATTGGAAAAACTATTTATATAACTGAATTTTAAATTATTTTATGATATACATGCACTGAAAATTTTTACAAGACTGAACAAATATTAATTAGATTTTAGAAAAAAAATTTTTTAAATATACCAGTCTGAAAAGACGAGAATTGTTCATTTAAGTCTTAATTGTGATCACAATTTCATTAAACTATCTAACATTTATGAAATTAATAACAAGAAGTAACTAGGAATATAAACAAAAGAAAAATACAAATCCATTGTCATTCATAGTAGATTGCTTTATATTTATGTTTAGAATTTCATTAGTAATTAAAATTCCTACTTCAGTACAACACACTAAGGAAAATAAAAATAATGCAACATTAATTGATCAACTTTTTACTGTGGAATTTGCAATATGTTCAAAATATTAAAATAACATACAGCAACAACTAATTTAAAAATTAAAGTTCTTTTACCAGAACTTTAAAATTTAATAAAAAATCTAAATCTTTTAGTGCTATTAATATGTCAAAATGAAAAATTGCAATCAGAAAAGAATTTAAAAATAAAAAAATAATAAGAAGAAGAAAATGATTTAAGAACGAAAAAAAATTATTGTTAAATGTGGGGAAAAAAATGTATTTTGATAAAAATTGTTAAATTACACATATATAAATTGAAAATAAAAAGAAATGAAATACATACCAAACAAGTCCGTAATGAATTTGTTTACAAAATAAATAACGCAAGTAGTAAATAATGTCAAGGCAATAATTTCCCAGGCCTCTTTTCCTTCGCATGTATTATTGAAGTATACTTTGATTGGCAAAAGAGATTCGGAAATATTGAAATTCTGCAACATGTTTGCTGGAAGGAAAGCAAAAGATGTTTTACAAATATCTGTGAAATACAATTTACCTACAGGTGCTACGAATTACATTTTAAAACAAAATTTAAAATGTAATCTTGTAGCACTTGTTTTTAAAATATATACCTTTGCGTCGATAATTTAAATGAATCTACACAAAAACTTTGCAACAATTCTTCGATTTTCACGAAATGAAGTGTTTTAAAACAAACTATTAAGTACTTGAAAACATCAATGCAACTCAGAAATTCACTTAAAGGTTATATACAAATAACAGAACAATCGCATTACACGATCACAGCATGCTTTTTAAATTCATTCCCTATATCTATAATTTTATAAACAGAAATCAGATAAGCGGTGAAAGATAAGGATGTTATATAAGCTTACAAATTTTTTAACTTCCTTTCAATACGGTATCAATATCACATCTTGTTCCAGTATTTGTAATAATTTTTTGGAGTTGCTATTTTTATCTACTATCTTCTGAAATTCCTTCTCGGCTAAGTGCAATGAAACTGTTCGAGCAAATTTCAGTCAGCTGAGATTAAAAGTAACGTTTATTACTCATGCCATTGACAAAACATGCGTAAAGTGTAAACAACGAGAGGTTTCGAAGTGTAAAGGCTTTACCGGTAAACTTCTGCTTCGTGTTCTTAATACTCATGGAAATTTAATCTGAAAACATATTTTTAAATGAAATGGAATGGAAGAAAATTTATCAACAAATAATTACAATAAATTAAAAATAATATACTTATACATAATTTTTCATAAAAAATATGTACAAAGTGTTTACTGTTGACCGCAACTGCTAATTTTTTTTCGTCTGCTTCAAAAACTTTCCACACTGAAATTTCACTATAATGTTTTCATAAGTGTAGTGTGAAGCATGGTTTTGCTTTCCTCTTTCTTATAATTGCAAACTGTTAGAAAATATATGATAGGAGCAGAATAAACACCGAATGAAATCCTAATATATTTTAGAAATAAAATAGTTATTTGTACATATTTTTTAAAATCTTAATACTAATAGGTTAAAAGTAAGATTTTAAAACGTTTCTACCATAACATTTTAATATGAAGTAGTTATTTTGATGTTGTGTTATATTAGTTATAACAAATTTGTTGCACAGTTCTCTCTTGAGAAATTTATTTAAATATTGTATTCAAATATAGTAAAATGTACTGTAGAAATTTTCATTAGATTAAAATAATTGCTTTTAGAAAATAAATTTTTGTGCATTTATAACTATTTAAAAAATGTGATAGATAATGTATTAAATCTGAAAACTCTTAAGAATTGAATTTAAAAGCATGCAATTACTATTAAAATTCTGTTAAATGTGTTCTGTAATTTTATTTCAATTTTTTTTTTTTAAAGTTAGAAATATGCTATTTATTTTTCTGTGATTCAAATTATGAACTTAATACTGATAGCCCCCCCCCCTTTTGGTAACACTTTCTGATTTCACCCAATACAAAATTTATACAATCATATGTATTTATAATTAAATTTTTAATTTTGTGTAATTGATATTTTAATGTTTTTTTTAGGTTCTGCATGTGATGGCTAGTGCTGGAATTCGAAGAAAGCTTATTGATATTGGAGCTAATTTAACAGGTGTTCCTGTTGTTTTTTTTTTCATTCCAAGCCATCTTTAAAGTAAAAATATGAATTATATGTTAAGTATAGTATTTTAACTTTAAAGTTTCCATCTCAGTATTTATTCTTTGTTTTGCTGGTAATTTATTTTGTCTTGCCTGACTCTAGCATTTCATGTCTTATTTATATACTAAAAATAATTTAAATATTTTTCTTAGTTTGTAAATAAGTAGTTTTTATTCCAGTTGTAACAAGTTATTGTGGTTTAAAAAAGTCATTTGCTTCTCTAATTTGCCTTCCTCAAAAAATAAAACCTATAAAAAAATTGACTTTTTTTGCTTTTAGACATGATTCTATTTTAGAACTTGGAATGATTTTTTTACTTCTTGTTTTATTACTTTGCCTTCCTTAAAATAAATAGTTATTATTCAGTTATTGATATGCTTTTAACTGGATTATTTTTAACATCAAAATGTTATAAGTAACCTAGTGGTAAAAAAAAGTTTTCTTTTGACAGATAATATCAGTTTAAAATAAATATTTGTTTCTTATTTAGATCCTATGTTCAGAGGTATTTATAATGGTACTAGAAAGCACGTAGATGATCTGCATGAAGTTCTTAGAAGAGCCGTAGCTAATGGAGTTGAAAGAGTAAGTTGATTTATTTAGAATTTATTGAACAATTTATAACAAAAATAATTTATGTATTATGAATATATTGGCATTTTATAACTCTATTTTGACCATATGGAAATATATACACATATATATTTAAAAACTGATTGGGAGAACTATTACAAAATTCAAAAATAGATGCTTTATCTGTATGTTTATATATATGTAATAGACGTGGCCGATGGAATGGATTTCTTTAAATGAGATTGATGAGGCAGTCCTGAGGTTAATCTTGTTTATTGTACACTGAACATGAAGACACACAGATAGACGGATTCACAAATAAACACATATAACACAAACACAAAGCACAAAACAAGCTGCAGCCGACTACATGTTGAAGCAGACAAATACAGAAGCGAAAGAGGGTGCGGTCTCCAGGAGTCTCGGTATATATAGGCAGCTTAAATCACGTGATCTGAGTGGGTGGATAGGTGTAGTTTAAAATACTCTCGTTAGGCGGCAGGCTAACTTATTACTAAAACGTTGGTCCTGAAGGGATGGACCATTGGTAGCTAAAAGTTATTTTAAAGGATTATATTACTGGGAATTATTACATATATATATATTATAAGTAAATAAAACTAAATGAACAGGTCTTATCTTGAAACTAAATAACAGTACTCTCAGTTTATTCATCTTTAAAATATGAGAGCTGTGTTCTAATGACATATTATCATTTGTAAGTTTTCAGCTTTGGCAAGTAAAATTTGCTTGCAATTTTTTAGTGCTTTAAAATACATTTTCTAATTATATATATATTCTAAATTTATGTGATGTCATGATCACATGATAATGATAACACATGATCATGTTGTTGTTTCCTGCCTTCTCAAACCATTTATCAATCGTGACCAGCTAAAACCAAACTCCATTCATACCATTTTTGTGTTCACAAAAGAAACCTCTTCTAGAAGGATTTTGGATAGATGTAAGCCATCCACTTCTACAAAAATGTAAATACTTCAAAGTAAATTTTTGATTATTTTATGGAACTGGTTTGTTATCCTGGGTCTATGCACCAAACGCTGCTTGGCGCACTAAAGAATCACGCCAAGCAGTGCATGTTGTTGGAATGAAATCCAAGATGGCAGCGGTAACAGATCATCAGGAAAAGTAATTTCAAAGAACTTTTGAGGTACAGTAAAATCAATTTTAAATGAAAAACATAGGAAGAGATTGAGAATAATCAATATCAATAAAATATGAATATCAATATAATATTAAAAAAAATCATTTACTACTAATAATATCTAATATATAAAATTCTCGTGTCACAGTGTTTGTAGCCAAACTCCTCCGAAACGACTAGATCAAATCTTCTGAAATTTTGTGTGTATATTCAGTAGGCCTGAGAATAGGACCTAAACTATTTTTCATTCCGATATTTCAATTGGTTGAGAAGATATTAATTAAAAACCTCAAAATGCCTAATTGTTTTACTACTGAGGGTTGTTTATTTGGCTAAACTTCAATTCCGTTTCGGCTGAGTGAAAATCCCACTTTTCGACCATTTTAAAATAGCCATTCAATTTTTGCTTTTAAAATCAGACAAAAAATAGTTGCAGAATCGGAAAGAGCATTTATTTCGCCACAATACGGTATAAATTTTTATACAAAATAATGATAATTTCTATTTTTTACAGTTTTTTAAAGAAAGCATTAAAATTGATGCGTTTTTATGAAAATTATTTCTAAATTGTTGCATATGAATTTATTTTTGTGTTATGAAAACGATATTCCACTCTAAATAACTTCAAGCCTTTTTCTTTTAGAACCAGTCATTTAAAAAATAAAATGCTTCCAATTTTTTTTTAACGATTTTTCAAAAAATGGTCAAAATTTGTAACAACATTGAATAACTTCATTATTTATGAAGATAATCACACGAAACTTTTTTTTCCATGTGTAAAAGAATATTATCCGTAATCTATACGAAGATTGAAAAAATTGCTCAAAATGTACGGATTTAAAAAAAAATTTTGCGATTTTCGTAAAATACCTTTTTTGCGAGAAATAATTTAAATGGTACTTTTTGTACATTTTTTATTTAAAGTACTTCGTTTTTGAAATTAATGTGTGAAGTTTGAAAGCATTAACTTGAAAATTATGTCCTAAAAAATAAAAACTTTAATAACAAATACGGATTTTACAGTTAGCCAAGCCTTGGGGTTGCAAAATGGTTTCACGCCAAATAGCTTTCAACTGTTTTACCGTTTTACCATCCACTTCACATGTAACTCAAGGGGGACACCAAAAAGTTCTGACTTAAACATGCGAAAATCAGCAAATTTGGCGAGTAAGAAAAAAATGCGAATGAAAAAGTTATTTTTGCTTTAATTTTCGTCATTTTTTCGTTATATAATTTTCAAAATTAAATCATTATTGATGTCAGATTAAGATGAAAGAATGTATTCAATACATTTCTGAGATTAATTAAAAATATTTATCTGTATCAATTTTTTTTCTCTTTCACACAAAAACTTTTTAATTCGCTGTGCTGAAACAGTGTAAAATTATCACCTGGGATGAATGCACTATGGCACACAAACATTCACTTGAGACATTGAACAGGACATGGAGGGACATAAAAAACAACTACAAACTATTTTGCGGCACTCTGTTACTCCTTTCGGGTGATTTCAGACAAACACTTCCCGTCATTCCACGTTCAACGTACGCTGATGAGATCCACGCTAGCTTGAAATCATCGCCACTGTGGCGTAATGTTGAAAAAGTACAGCTGAAAGTAAATATGCACGTTCAATTGCTTGAAGACCCATCCGCTGAAACATTCTCAAAATAACTGTTAGGTATCGGTGATGGAAAAATAGCTGTACATGAAAATACTGGATGCATAAAATTGCCGACCGATTTCTGCACAATCATTAACTCGCAAAAAATGCTCTCATTGACCAGATATTTCCAATTTTCACACACAATGCTTTAATCATGAGTGGCTGGCAGAAAGAGCAATTTTGGCAACAAAAAATGTGGACATCAACAATTTGAATTTCAAGATACAATAGTTGTTGCCAGGGGACTTGATGTCATACAAAGCTATCGATACAGTTTGCAATACCAGCAAAGCTGTAAGTTATGCAGCAGAGCTTTTGAACTCATTGGATTTGCCAGGCATGCCACCGTACCATTTACAACTGAAGGCTAGATCTCTGGTTATTTTGCTTCGTAATTTGAACCCACCAAGGCTGTGCAATGGCACACAATTAGTCATTAAAAAATTGATAAAAAACGTTGACGAAGCCAGAATTTTGAATTGCAGGTTCCGAGGAGAAGATGTATTACCACGAATCCCTATTATTCCCACAGATGTGCCAATTGAATTCAAAAGGATTCAATTCCCAATTAGATTGGCATTCGCAATGACAATCAATAAGTCTCAAGGTCAAACGATGTCTGTTTGTGCCTTAGATTTGGGCACACTGTGTTTTTCACACGGACAATTATACGTGGCATGTTCTAGCGTGGGTAAACCATCCAGTTAGTTTGTGTTGGCTAAAGGTGGACTCAATAAAAATATCATACACTCCATTGTACTAAGAGACTGATATTGTTATTTTTAACTGTCATAATTTGTAATAGAGATGTAATTTGAAATTTATTAGTTAAAATAATAAAAGAGCAAAGAATTCAAAAAATGAATGTTTGGTGTTTTGTTACTATTATAGGCCGTCATCATTCACAGCGCTTCATTCCTCTTTCATTCATATACCACATCCTAACACTTACAATGAGTTAGTTGTTTTTTTATTTGACTACCAAAATATTCACTTTTTATTTGGCAAAACGTTTGCCGGGTCAGCTAGTGTAATATATAATAGTCTTATATAATTTTATAGTGATTATTATATATAATACTTATACAGTAATAATTATTATATATTCATATAGTATGATTTAACAATAATTTTTTTATTATTTAACAGTAATTATAAAAGAATAAGCATCATATTGTAATATAATAAGAAGCTTACATAAGAATACTTATGTAACATAATAATTATAAATAAATAAACATATATATATATAGTAATAAATAAAAAAAACATACTTTTAATAATGAACATGATAATTTTAATTACACATATGTAATAATATTTTTAAAAAAATATAAGAAAACAATTATTACTAATAACGAATATTATATGATTACATATAAGAATAATTGTATTTTTATATTATATTATTAAAATAGTTACATAATGTATAATAAAAAAAATAATGAATATCAATTAAAAAGTACTGAAAACTTGTAACGTTCCAAAAATTGCAAGTTTCTTCAATGAATTTCCTCAAACAAGGAACGGTAAAAAACACAAATCTCTGACTTTTCAACAGGGTCGGAAAGTCTTCCCAGCATGTCCTAGGTGCGAGGCTGATCTGGCCTCTCCCAGTCATATTCTGAATTGTTTGAGTTTTTCATATGACAAGGTTTTAGGGAATCCTATCTTATTTCTGGATTTTTTGGAGATTTTTGGCTTTATGGAGATGGTGTAGCTTGATAAGAAACAACAACGGTAAAAAAACATTTTTGAAAAGTAAAATAAAGTGAAAATGAATGCGATTTGTAGCAATAATTAAAAGGACAACAATCATTCTTTTAAAAAAAATATTTTAATACTTACCCATGATATTATAAGTATACATATTCAAAAATAGTACAAAATAAGACACTATGAATAATAGATTGTAATAGAGCAAATGCAATAAAATGGTTAAATTGTCAAAGAAATCGAATTAAAATCATCTGAAATTAAAAGAGTTACCATGGGGAAAAAAAACCTATAAAAATTAAGTGTAATAGACGTTATCACCTTGGCAACCACATTGCCAGATGTTAAAAATATCAACGTAACCATATTGTAATGTTATCGCCCATCTTGGCGAACATAAACAACTTAGCGCGTAGACCCAGGATATCAAACTAGCACCTAGAACGTAAGAATCTGTTATAAAGTAACCATACATGTCATATTGAAACGAGTATATAATATGTATAATTTATTTTACTAAAAACAATTTTATATTCTGATTGGAAAATATATATATTTTATAGAAGCATTCATTACAGAAATATATCTTAATTTACTACAGCTTCATTAGTGTATATACTTTTAATCTTTTCTTACATCTGTAGAGGAATTAACAGAAGTAATTCAGTATTCACTCATATGATTAATATCAAAATCTGATGTAAATAAAGAAGTGATATTCAATCAATTAAATTAGGGTTCACTTTTATAGTAACCGGATGCTTGAAACATTAAAGTAATACGTTAATGATACTTAGTAAAATGATTGTGTAAAATTTGTGAGTGTAAAATGATTATAAAATTTGTGATTATAAAATGATTTGAAATTGTAAAATTATTGTAAAACTAAGGGTAGTCTAAAATAGGATCCATTCAATATAGATATATCTTTTTTTAAGTGAAAAATATATGCATCCTGAAAATATCATTCATGTACTTCTACTGTAGCACACTGTTTACTCTGCAGGACGAAACCAAATCAGTGGTTTTCAAACAAACAAGAATTTTGAAAGTGGTACTATATTCAATAATTGTAGCGACAAATTTCATAAAGAAAATGTAAAGGCTATCCAAATATGAACTTTGTGTGTTAAAAAGACTGTGCAATCCCAGCTGAAATGTATTAACCCCTTAACTTATACAAGCATAAGGATACTCTGGGTTTTAATTTTTACACAGATATGAAAGTCTATAAGGCCCATGTATATTGGTGTTATCCTGCTTATAAATTTAAGTTCTGAATAAATTTGTTGTATTGAATTAGTTAAAATTATTGTCCCAAAAAGTGTATTTGGATCAATTTTATGGTATTAATTTGTAATTAGGATCATGAAATTGAATACAACTAAACATGTAGACATTTGATTCTGTAGGATGTTTACTTTCCAAAAGTAATGGAATTATTCAGGATTTTAATCTAATCTTTTTTCCCCCCAACTCTTTGTTTATCCTTATTTGAGTAATTTGATATGTTACTGACAAATTATATTATAAATTCATTTACAAAATTATGGTTACATGCGTAAAATTATTCAATGTTCTTGAATTTTCAATAACTTGTATACAAAAAAATTACAGAGATAGTATTTCTAAAATAATTAAACATTTACAGCTGGTAATTATTCACAAAATCAGACAATGAAAAGAAAAACATTAATATTTCACTATGGGACCATTTCAAATATACATATTTCTTAGAAGTTAAACTGTTTTATGAATTTATATGGAATGTTATACACTATCTACCAATAAGTAATAGGACACCTATGAGAAGTTTTTCAAATTCTATGGTCTCAATTCTATACTGTAAGCCATTCTTGAGTGTAAATAACTTTAATAATAATGTTAAAAATAACTAAGGACTAAATATAAGAGTATATTAAAAATAACCTAGAACTATTAATAATTATATAAACAAACAGTACAAGTAACTGCTATCAATAGGCTTGGTGCACTAATACTAATTAACCCAAATATACTTAAAACCAAAACTATGTTAAAAGAATTTATAAAATTATTTCTTTCCTAATTATTATACTAGGACAATGCAAAAATATAATACTATTAAATATGTATTAAGTGATATACACAAGATATTAACAGCTTTAGGAATTTTACACACTAAAGCGAAGCACAAGTGAATGTTTGAATCATTTTCACATGATTCCAACTTGGTGCCACTTGTCTGTAAATTGAGCCCATTACTGCATTTACATATTTATTGCTCAGTAATTATGTTTTGAAAATTGTTGAATGCATGTTAACTTAGAGCGGTAAAAAAAATTGCTTTGATTTGACTCGTTTTTGCTCTTTTTATAAGTAATATTAAGAAATAATAGAAAATAGTTTTCACATTTATTTTCTTCTTACCATTTTATTACTCTTAATATTAATTTAGAGCATTAGTATTAAGTGTGCTTCTTAGAATATGTGATGAAAGATTTCATTACTATTTGTTCAACGGAGAGAGGTAATGTTAAGGATTGTTTGAAAGTGCACTACACGATTTCATATTTCAACGTCTGAAGTTTCTTTTGAATTTTATGAATAAACATTAGAAATTAAGTGCAGTTTTTCTTGTATTAATAATTATTAAAAATGTACAAAAGAAAAGCTGAATGAATAAAATTAACAAATTCTTCATATATTTTTAAGATTTATTTCTTTTTTAATTTTCATATTTTCTAATTATAGTTAATTTGAAATTTTTGTACTTTGTCCTCTCATATACACACACATATACATATATGAAGAATTGAGTGATTTATTTATATTTATTTAAATATATATATATATTGAAACAAATTTTGTGCATTTCCCACTTTAAGCAAGAACATTGCTTTCTTTTTAAAACAGATTTTTATCACTGGAGGTAGTTTAGATGACTCTAGAGCAGCTCTGGAAATTGCAAAGTCTTGTGGTAGGTATCATTGCTATTTACTGCAAAACTATTTATAGAAACTTTTTATTTAAAAAGTTACTTGTGAGCGAATTAAATTTTAAAACTGTATATTTTTTCTTTTTAAGCATGGATGCATAATATTAGATGCTTTAAAATATACACAAGCAATATTGGTTGTAAGAATCGAATTAATTCTGTGAAATTTCTTTGTAGGATTGAGATTTGCTGTTTTTTCAACTTTATTTTTTTAAAACACTACTTTTTTCTATTTTATTATTATTATAATTGAGAAGTAATTTGTAGAACTTCTGTTTAATTTCATGCTTAGAATTTGTTATTACAATTACAAAATAGTGTTGATTACAGTAGCTTAGATTCAATTCAGTGAAATATTTTGATTCTCTTTTGTTTTCTTTATATTTATATAACTTATGGTTTCATTTTGGTTTATTCAGTAAAAATATTTTTTAATACATTAAATTTTACATTCTTTTTTGATAGAAATCTGATGTTTTAGATAATTTTGGTTTTGTAATATTTTTAAAAATTTAGTTTAATCTTTAACATTAAATGAAGCATAAAAATTAATAATTTTGAGTTTGACTTATCTTTATGAAATCCTTTCATTTGTTAAAAAAAAGCATATAATTTGAAGAAATTTTTTCTTGGACAGTTGATTGATTATTAAAATTCTTGTTTTATTCTTTCTAACCTATCTCGATTACATTTTATGTTATAATATATGTTGAGGTATTTTATTGATAGTTTCATGTATGTTATTTGTCTCCAGATATGTTATACAGTACTGTTGGATGTCATCCTACACGATGTCTAGAATTTGAAGCTTGTGGAGATCCAGGTGGTTACTTGCAGCAGTTAAAGCTCCTTGCCTTAGAAAATAGACTCAAAGTAGTTGCTGTTGGTGAATGTGGTCTTGGTAAGACAAGTTACTTAATTTTGTGTTTTGAGACTTAGCATATTTTTTTCAAAAAGTTAATCAGTTTTTAACAAAATATTGCATTGTTTGATAATGCTTATCAATTGTTACAAACCCTTTTGTTGAGAAATATGTCATTTCTTTTCATTTAGTAACTGAAAAGCATGTGCAATTATTGATTAGTATTTTTAAGTTATTTTTTATACTTTCTAAAGCTTTGTTTAATTTACTGTACTTTTACTTTGTTTATAAATTGAGTAATTGCCCATGCTAATTGTTTATTATGTATTTTTGCAAATGTTTTGTATTTTAGTGAATGGCAACGTTTTTGTAATAGCAAAGAATGGAATATAAATAGTCAGAATAATGTGGTAAGCTCGTATTCTTTTATCTTAAGAAAACTACACAGTTATTATTATTTAGAGGAGAAATGACTGAATGAAACAAAATTCAGATAGTCTCTACATTGATACTCCCATACCTCTTTGCATTTGAACATGCTTATTGAAGGAACCTGTACTAAAGCATGTTGAAGTTTTCTTATCTTTGTAAGTAATTTATAGGATTAACAAATTTGTAAACAGGCATGTTGATTGATCAATAATCAAAATAAACTTTTCATTTATAGTATTGTGTAAACTTTTTATTGGAATGAGAATTTGATTTTTGTTGTTTTAAAACTTTTTTTAAGTTTCATGAAGCAGTAAATATTTTCAGAATTAATTCACATTGTTCTGAAAAATTCTGTAGCAAGTTTTTTTTTTTTTTTTTTTTTTTTTTTTGTAGAAATGTTTAAAATTTTTTTTCTTAAAAAAATTTTTTTTAATTTTAAGAAAATTATTGTATATTTATTCATTTTATTTTTAATTACCTTTGAATTTGTAAAAATGTTATTAAATGTATACATTTCTTGTTTAAGATTTCATTTTATTTACATTTTTACTGTTTTTCTTTCTCTTATAGATTACGACCGATTGGAGTTTTGTCCTAAAGAAACACAATTAAGGTAAATCAAATGCATCAGTTTCATTATTGCTTAGGACTGTTTTTGCCTTATATTAAAAATTTGGCTCCAAATATTGAGTACTTTTCAAATAGAAACTCACATCATTAATTCTAAATATTTTTACATTTTAGTGTATTATTCATCTCAAAATGAAACAATCTATTTTTTCCATGTGTGCAATATATTCCATATTTGTCACCTGTTATTTTATTCAGAATGGAATGTAAGGTAAAAAAAATCATATGTATTAATAAGATTTTAAGTATTTTAATCTGAACCATCTTATTAATGCATTGTATGTATTAATTTAGGCATTTTCCTCTTTAAAAAATGTTTTGCTTTTGGCATTTTTCTTGAACTTTTGGCAAAAATGTCTTAAATCTTTTTTACTAAAATGGGAAAAAATGTATCACTATTGCTTTTTGTATTAAATGTGTGATTGTTTTATGTTGCAGTATAAGTGATGTATTCATTTCTAGGTATTTTGAGTGTCAATTTGATATTGCAGAAGCAACACGACTACCTATGTTCCTCCATTCTCGTAATGCTAATGCAGATTTACTCTCAATTTTGAGACGTAACAGGGACCGCTTTACTACTGGAGTGGTATGTATGAGATGTGCATCTGGTTCAAACAAAATTCAGAGGTTTATTTTAAAATTTTGTTGTTTTATTTCTTTTAAGTATTCTTATAAAACATTTTCTTTTAAGATAATCCACAAAACTTTTATTAAAGGAAAACTATATAACCTGTTTCATGCTTATTTCAAAATGGTATTTATGGAATTCTCTTTTCAAATTTAATTTTTAGAGTACAAATTTTATACTTCTCAAAACATATTATGCAAAATACTTCTAAATACATATTAAGTTATGTATATGTGTACATATGTATGTGCATTTATATATATATATTGTTATGAATTTTGTATAAAATAATGTAAATAATTTGTATTTGGATGTGCAATGTCTTTATATTACTCTATGCTATATTTATTTCATGATAAAATTGTAATATTCACAAGCAACACCGTCCCTTACGTTATAATGGCGATTCAATGGGGACTTGGCGAAATATTGGCGATAGAGCCAAGTTGGCATCATTTTTGGCGACATTGGCGACCATGTTGGCGAGTTCGGGACCCTCTGGATTCTTCTAGAAATTAGTAGAGAAATCCACTAATTTCACGATCTGTGGCGCGAGCACATCTTTCCAGAAATTTCGGCCTCTGCTATAAATAGAGCGAGACTTGCCCCAAAGGTCAGTCTGATTTTTACCAGCGAGTAGTGAGCACTGTTTTGATTAGTGATTAGAAGACTTGCCTTGAATTTGATAAGCTCGGCTGTGCTTGTGAATAGTCATTTACATACGTGAATTTTAGACACTGCTTATTGTGTCTGAGTGCTGTTGAAGGTGTGAAATCCTTCTGTTAATTATTCTGCGAATTTTGCTGTTGAATCCTGTATTTTCAAGGATTGATTTGCGGATCAAGGATTGATCATCAGACGGCAACAGCAACATCTTGGTTGTCATGGACTACTTCACTAAGTGGCCTGAAGCCTATCCTATATCCGACCAAGAGGCCCCGACTGTTGCAGAGGTTCTAGTTCAACATTGGACCTCAAGATACGGAGTTCCTTTACAACTGCACTCCAATCAGGGAAGGAACTTCGATTCTGCAGTTTGCAAGAGACTCTGTGAGATACTCGGCATTGACAAAACCCGGACAACAGCTTTATATCCTCAGTCTGACGGCATGGTAGAGAGGTTCAATCGTACCATCCTGAACAACCTCTCTCTCCTGGTATCCAGTAATCAACAGGACTGGGACCAGAAACTGCCTCTTTTCCTGCTTGCTTACCGGAGTGTCATCCACGAGACCACTGGCTATTCCCCATCCCAGCTGCTCTTCGGACGTGATCTTCGTTTGCCTGCAGATCTCTTGTTCAGCCGGCCACCAGATGCTCCTTTGGCGCCTGAGGAGTATGTCGAGAAACTCCAGGCACGGATGAAGGAAATGCATCATTTGGCTAGGGAAAGAATCGGCATGGCTTCAGAGAAGATGAAGACCCGTTACGATGCAAGAGCTACTGGACACGACTTTCACGAAGGCGACAAAGTGTGGTTATGGAATCCGAAACGTTGCAAAGGCCTCTCTCCAAAGTTGCAGACCAACTGGGAAAGGTCCTTACACAGTCCTAAAAAGACTGAATGACGTTGTGGTTCGGATACAGAAATCACCACACACAAAACCGAAGGTAATACATTATAATAGACTAGCCCCTTACCTTGGCCAAGGAGAATAAGGTACCTACGTTCAGACCATGGTCACAAATTATTTTGAAAATGTGATTTATTTAACTCTTTTCTAATTTCTTATTTTTATTTTAGTGTTGTAATTTATGTTTGTATTTTAAGTTTATTTGCTTTTTGCTGTTGAGTATTTGTTACTTTATATTCGATTATTATGTGAATAGGTTATATCTGTAAATAGATGCCTCTTACTCAGGGATTGTACTGCCCGGGACGTGCAGTCTTTGAGGAGGGGGCAATGTTACGAATTTTGTATAAAATAATGTAAATAATTTGTATTTGGATGTGCAATGTCTTTATATTACTCTATGCTATATTTATTTCATGATAAAATTGTAATATTCACAAGCAACGCCGTCCCTTACGTTATAATGGCGATTCAATGGGAACTTGGCGAAATATTGGCGATAGAGCCAAGTTGGCATCATTTTTGGCGACCATGTTGGCGAGTTCGGGACCCTCTGGATTCTTCTAGAAATTAGTAGAGAAATCCACTAATTTCACGATCTGTGGCGTGAGCGCATCTTTCCAGAAATTTCGGCCTCTGCTATAAATAGAGCGAGACTCGCCCCAAAGGTCAGTCTGATTTTAACCAGCGAGTAGTGAGCACTGTTTTGATTAGTGATTAGAAGACTTGCCTTGAATTTGATAAGCTCGGCTGTGCTTGTGAATAGTCATTTACATACGTGAATTTTAGACACTGCTTATTGTGTCTGAGTGCTGTTGAAGGTGTGAAATCCTTCTGTTAATTATTCTGCGAATTTTGCTGTTGAATCCTGTAGTTTCAAGGATTGATTTGCGCCAATAAATACTCATCGCTCTTAAAGAACAGTCTTGTTTACGCCTGATTTTGCATAAAATCCTTGAACCCCGATCTACGTAACAATATTATAACAATGTGTTTTGAATAAGTGTGTTTTGTGTAGTTTATAGCATTAAAACCCTAAAATATGAACATCTGTAGAAAAATAATTCATGTGTTATAAGATTGTTCTAATTTAACAGATAAGCTGTATTTCTCGATAAAAGAAACATTTGGGAACAAATTTTTTATATATATTTTTCAAAATTCCTGTTATGTAAATTTATTAACTTTAGGTGTTTTAATGGAAAGTAAAATATTTGAATAACATTTTTTAAATATTATGATAGCAACATATATTTTGTTCATATAAATAAAATATTAATTTCATATGTTTTCAATATTAGTACATTGTAATATACAGTAATAGTTTGTGTGGTTTTAGTTCATAGAATTTCAACTTCATGGAATATTTTTTTAAAAACAAATTTGAGTATATTTTAATGATTTAAAAACACAACCATTTTTTATGAATATTATAAAATCTTTGATTGCATAATCATTTCAAAGGGACTAGAAAAGAATACATCCTTTACATGGATTTTATAGATTAACCAATTTTTAATTAAATAAATCCACATATGAAAATCATACTCTTCTAAAATAATTCCACTTTTAGTTTTATAGGGCTTACATCTTAAAAATTTAACTATTTTAGCAGTGAAAATTCTTTTTAATTTTATAATTTTTCATTTTGGCTTTAGTAATGGGAAAATTAAAAACTGAGCAAAGTATTCATTACTTCCATGTATATTAATAACATGATCAGAAATTGGAATAAAATTAGATGAATTTATTTTACAGATTTATTTACTTAATTTTTCTATTATTCAATTTGACCTTTCTGCAGTGAGAAGAGGTGGAGAAGAAAGAGAGCTACCTCCCTTTTAAATAACTGGGTGGTCATGGTTGTGTGTGGCAAACTCTTGGCTATTACTTGTGTCAAATAGGGGCTTCAAATGCTCATGTTCCTACCATGTATAGGAGTTTGATTCTGTTGATGAAATTGCAGTTAATCTATACACTTATGCTGGTGTATTCAAGTCAATTACTCTTTAAATAGAGAAACTAATGTTAATCTGTTAAGGCTTCAAGTCCTTACATTGGCATGGTGTGGAAGTTTGGAGAGTAGGGTGGCAGAGCTCAGTGTTTCCTTGTCAGTTGACTAATTTTTAAAATTGAAAAGTTTTTTTTTAATTTTATTTCAATAGCCCTTATGTGTGACTTCATGGTGTGAAATTATTAAAGAATCAGACAGCTAAGCCATCCTTTTTAAATTCTTGTATATTGTTGATTGATTGCAATTTAATTGCTTGGATATTTTTAAGTGCTGCCTTTTCTAATAGGTTATCAAGCAACTTGTTTGTTTGTGTTTTAATCAACTTTTTACTGTTGTGACATTATTAGGCTTGCATATATATAATCCATAATAACACAAGTAGTTATAAACCTAAGTATAACTAGTTAAAATAGTAACAAATATATTAACCATATATATCGGATATATTTATGTATGTATTAAATGTTCAGCCAAATTAGCAGAAATATCTTAAGGATTGTATTTTGGTTTTGAAAGTGTTAGTTTGTTAATTTTATATACTACATTCTAATGTTACAAAAAATATAAAATGTGTTCATCAATCAATGTATAAGATTTTTTACCATCTTAACAATCAGTTCTGGGAGCTGAGTATGGATTTTTACTGAAAAAACTCTAAAATTGAAAGAAGTGTTTAAATTTTAAAATTGGTTTTCTTATAAAGAAGGTACTCCTGGTAGGCCACATCAAGCAATACATTCTTGCAGAGGGAAGAAAATTTTTAGTTCTTCAACATTTTTTATTTGCTTTTTTTTTTAATCAACACTTTTTAGGTCATTGCATCAATAGTTTTCAAAAACCTTAATTTTTTTGAATAACTATATTTGTGTAATTAGCACATGCCTGAACCTTTTCCAGAGGGATGTCACTGAATTACATCATACTGACTTTCAGCCAATGAAGTGACATGGAATATTATTGGATATTTTTTTTCTGGTACAAGGTTTGTAGATTTCTAAAAAAGGATTTGGTCACAGTACCTAATGATGTGATGGAGGGTGTCAATTTTTCACATTTTAAAAAATATGCTAGTTATCATTTAATCAAGTTATATGGAATTTTTTATCCCCTTATGGGAGGTTTCCTTTCCCCCCTTTTTGTTCCTACTTGAGGTTGAGTATGAGGGAAATCCTGTATGTATATGTATGTGTGTATATATATGCATTATATTTGTGTATATATATATATAGTTTTTAATAATCTTTACCATAGAGACTGAAATGACTTGAATGTTAAAAATAAAATAATCATGTAGATTTTTTTTTAAATTATAAAAATGGATGTTGCAGTATTACAAATAACGCTGACTGCAGACAGCTTTTATTTTTATGTAAAAGTAGGGGTTTACCAACCTTTCTCCTTTCTGTTTATGATGCCGAGTGAAATCTTATAGAAAATAATGCGTAGAAGCCCTAAATCTTAAATTATTAATATCATATATGTCTGATAATTTATTTGCATCTTTTAAATAGCAGAAAATAATCTTTCATTATGTACTCTCAGTTGAGTATTTATTTTTAATTCTGATGGCTTCTTGTAATTTGTTATATTGGAAAGCAGTTCTAGATGCATGTAATACATTTATAGGAAAAGTATTGCCTATCAACACTAGTGCACACAATGGGAGACCATGAGTTCAGATCCTCCCCTCCATCGCCCTTGTTTTTTTTTTTTACCGATTGGTTATATAATCTTATGAATATAGTACGTGAAATTTAATTAAGTATTTATTATTAATTTATTTTATTAATCAATGCTTATTATTTATTCAATAATTTATTTTTTACTGTTATTTGCTCCCCACAATCAAAAGGATATGTTTGGCTGCATATTGGTGTACGAAACGAAAATCGTGGACTTTTGACCCTGGACCCTAACCACCCTTGAAAAATTCCTGTGTGTGCCACTGCTATGAACCATTTTCTCTCTTTGAAAAAAAGTTCAAAAAACATATAATTTAACATGTCATAAATCCAAATGAAATTCTTTTAGTTGTCTGTCTCATATCGGGCTAAAACTATGTTGTGTGGCTAAACTATATGTTAATATATTGTTGTTGTTTTTTGTTGCAGATGTGGATAGATATCTGATAACTGAAAAATTTAGTTAAAGAAATAGTGTTATGTAGTTTTAAAAAATGTAATATTTTTTTTATTACAAAAAATGTTTTTGTGCATCATATTTTCTCAAAATTGTTATTGTGCATCTTTTAGCAAAAAGTTTTGAATTATTCTTTAGATGGAATAATGATGGTATTGTAATCACAATGGTAATACAAATGTTTCTGATGACTTTTTTATTTGTTGCAGGTACACTCTTTTGATGGGACGAAAGAAGAAGCTCAATTAATTATTGATTTGGGTCTATATATAGGAATAAATGGATGGTAATGCTTTGAATATGATAGTAATGAATAGAAAAATTTATCCTCATACACTTTTACATTGCACTTTTTCTTGGTTTGTTATCTTTAAATTTCAGCAAATTGTGCACTTTCTTTGGTGGTCTGGATTTGAACACAGTAAACATACTTTTTCTTTTGATTGGTTTTAGATTTAAAAAATGTTGCACATATTTGATTATAAATAATCTGCATTTCAGGTGTATAAATACAATAAATTTATCCTGAAACAGAATGTTGTTAATGAAACAGTTTTTTAATGCTTGAATTGATTATTTTGTTTCATCGATATGATTTAATTTTTTATATCTTTTATTTTTAAAAAATCGCTTTGAAATTATTTTTAATTAAACTAACTTTTAAGCTAAATGCAAGTAATATTAATTACTGAATGCTCTATTTTTTTTATTGCATATGTGTGATATTAATAAAAGTTAGTTTAATAATTCACAGAAATTAAGATTACTTGTTTTGTCTTTAATTTGGATAGTTATTTCTTTTTCTTGTTAATGGGGAGGGGGCAAATGCTGTGATAATTATTTTCTTATAAGAGAATCTGTCCATGTACATGTTCAGCTTTTACAAAAAAGAAAAAGGAAAACACTTCAACAAAATTATTTCAATGATTTTGAAAAGATTATTTATTTTTTGAATTATATTTACTAGGCGTCATAATTTGTGCAAGATTCAAATAAACTATTTCTTTTCTTAGAAGGTTAAAATAATTTTGCTTCAATATAATTATTATTTGGAGAGGCTTGAAAATTTAAGTTTGATTTTCTTAGGAATCTTTGATGTTGAATATTTCCTCATGATTTACCATATTTGTGATGTTGCTATTTTTTTTACTTATTTCATTTTAAAAATCAATTTGAGTACTTTTGAGCAAATTTATTGTCATCTGTGTATACGAAAACTAATTTGAAATCATTTAATTTTTTCTCCTTGAAATTGATTAGCTTAAAGTGGATACCATAAGACATGTCCTATGTATTAGCTACAAATATATTTTTCCATCAATATTTATTTACAACTTTTTATAATGATCTTTTATTGATTATTTGACTTGATGAGATATATGCATGTATGTGTGTGAAGGTTGGCTGGCTTGAAAAGAATGTTTGAACATGCAATCTTAGTTCCTAAGGCTGAAAGTTTGCTTTACTGTGGCTCACTTATTTATGACCCTCTACTGTCTGGTGCCCTTCTATTTTTGCTTTGCCTATTTAGAAATATAGCTATTCAGTATATGTTATTTATTGTATATATATGCTTTTTCAGCTCTTTGAAAACAAGAGAAAACTTAGATGTTGTATCAAGTCTTCCCATAAATAGATTAATGATAGAAACAGGTATGGCAATAATGCTTGCTCTATTCATATAAATAAATTATTGTGTGTTTAATATTCAAAATACCTGAAGCATTTGATTTAAATATAGAATAATTTTCTGTTATGAAATATCTTTTTTAAACAAACTTTGTAATTTGTAAGAAGTCATCGAAGATTTCATTTCTGTGAACGATTAAAAAAAGTGATGACTTAATGCTTTGAAAATAAAATAACTCTAAAAAAGGTAATTTTTATGTCATCAAGATTCCCCTTGGTGTGAGATTCGCACGACACATGCTGGTGCTAAATTAGTTAAAACTACATTCCCTTGTAAAAAGAAGGAGCGATTTGAATTTGGCTTTCAAGTGAAGAGTCGAAATGAGCCTGCAAACATTATGTGAGTAAAGTTCTTATTGAGTATATGAATTGCTTTTGTGTATGTGTTATCTGACTGCAGAATCTCTTTGACTCTTTATTATGTGCTTATATTCCCTTAAAGACTAAATAACCTACCAAAAAGTTAATGAATTTTGCAGGTACCTTCAAAGAATTAGATTATTGTTAAAGAAAAATCACATATGTGATGAACATGGCTTAAATTTTGACAATGATTAGTGAATATTTAAGAATTTGTATATTCATTCTTAATTTTTTAAATATATTTCATATTTAAGAATGATTGATCTAAATTTATTTTCTGTAAAATTATGGTGACATAGAGGTAATTTTAATAACAATGTCAATGTTAAAATCCCAGTAGAAATATTTAGCATTAGGTATTGTAGATGATGATTGTAATAATATAACAACTTTATCTAATGTTTTACTCACATACTGTCACATAAAAATAATTATTTATGAATTTCATTCAAAATAAAGAACAGTCTGACAAGATAACATCGGAAAACTTAACAAACTGAAAGTATGTTTTCTCTTTAAGAAAATTAAGGTTCTGGAAAAATATTTCCAGGGACCATTTGATGAATTATTATCAATACAAAATTATTTGATTTACATACATACTTCTATACATTTATGCTATTTCTTATTGTACAAGAGCTTAAACTTTTGCTAGAATATTAGTATCAATAAATTAATGATTTTAAATTTACTGAAACTCTTTCTCTATTAAAATGTTCAGTGTTTATTTGCATAATTAATAAAATAAGTATAGGTTTTTTTAATAATTAATTCACTTATAATTTTATTTAGCATAACCAGATTTAGTTTTTTAAAGTTTTTATTTTCTTTTTTCTCTAACTCTCCTAATAAACTTAAAGAAAGATAAGAACTTACCGGACATTATATGAGAAATACATCAAACTCAGACTAGACTTAATAAGATCCTTGTAGGATTGTGTGCTTTGTGGTAAATATTTAATGGCATCATTTCAGTTTTTAGCATTGCAGTATAGTTTATTGTATGTTTTTTTTTTAGCCAAGTTCTGGAAGTGATGGCAGCCATTCGAGGGGAAGATCTAGATGAAATGGCTAATACATTGTATGAAAATACATGTAATGTCTTCTTTAATACCAGAACTTAGTTATGTACATCTCGTAAAAATAATAAATTTTTTTAATTAAAACATGTATGTTTTAATTTAAAATTTTAAAAATCACTATGTATATGTATTTAAAACTATACTCAAAACTATCTTACTTACAGTTAAAAAATTTGAATAATTTATTAGACTGTTGATTTTTGGAGCTAAAACACATGTCAGTGGCCTTTTTAAAAAAATATAAGCATTTTTATTTTAGTGGTTAATGCTGCTTTCTAGTCTCGAATTTTTATGTATATATATATTGTTACGAATTTTGTATAAAATAATGTAAATAATTTGTATTTGGATGTGCAATGCCTTTATATTACTCTATATTTATTTCATGTTAAGATTGTAATATTCACAAGCAAGCCGTCCCTTACGTTATAATGGCAATTCAATGGGAACTTGGCGAAATATTGGCGATGGAGCCGGGTTGGCATCATTTTTGGCGACTTTGGCAACCAATTTGGTGACATTGGCGACCATGTTGGTGAGTTCGGGACTTTCTGGATTCTTCTAGAAATTAGTAGAGAAATCCACTAATTTCACGATCTGTGGCGCGAGCGCATCTTCCAGAAATTTTGGCCTCTGCTATAAATAGAGAGACTCACCGCAACGGTAAGTCTGGTTTCAGCCAGCGAGTAGTGAGTCTGATTTTAACCAGCGAGTAGTGAGCACTGTTTTGATTAGGGATTAGAAAACTTGCCTTGAATTTGATAAGCTCGGCTGTGCTTGTGAATAGTCATTTACATACGTGGATTTTAGACACTGCTTATTGTGTCTGAGTGCTGTTGAAGGTGTGAAATCCTTCTGTTATTTATTCTGCAAATTTTGCTGTTGAATCCTGTATTTTCAAGGATTGATTTACGCCAATAAATACTCATCGCTCTTAAGAAATTGCCTTGTTATTTACGACTGATTTTGCATAAAAACCTCGAACCCCGATCTACGTAACAATATATATATATTTTAACCCAAACAGAATACTTATGCTACAAAATTACTTTATTTTTTTAAGTAATTTTTCTGTAAAACATATCCATATTGGAGTATTAGATTCGTTTTATGAAAAACCCAACTAGATGTCAAATTCTTAAGACTAGATTTTTTTCTTTTTAAAGAATTATGAACTTTTTTAGTTTCCCTAGCTTTTTTCTAGTCCTTAACATTGAAAGTGACAAGTTTTCTCTTCGATAGCTCGTTGAGCTGCTTTGCAGTGTCAATTAAATCGTATTCCATTTTATTATCAATGATTCAAATAAAATTTAGATTGTTGCAAATTTTTCAACGATAAACTTTGTAATCCTATATTTTTGGGAAACGTATTTTTCTTCCGATCAAATAAAAAATCTTTGATGCCTAATGCGTTATGTGAGGAAAAAATTCCTAATAGGTAATTGGAATTGTATACATCAAGATATGTAGTCAGTTGTGCACACAAACTTCACTTATGGGTAGAGCTGATACATTCTAAAAAAAACATATAGACAAAAGCGCCGAGAAAAAAAAAATTAAAAATTCATTGGTGTATGGCAGTGGTCCGCAGACCAGTACCAGTCCGTGACCCCAGGCCATCCAAGGAACATTACATTATTCCCTTTTTATTTGCTGTGATGTATTTCTCTGTGTGACTTTCCAAGGAAATCACTTTATATTCATTTTTTGGTGTAAAAGTATTTTATTCTGAAGGCATATTTAAAGTCATTTATATTAAAATTATTAAATCAAAACACACACACAATCGAAAATATACGTGGGCTATTCAGAAAGTAAGGAACGATTAAAGTGTTGTATAGGGGGGCCCTTGGCGATGTCAATTTCTTTTGGCAACCAAAATCGATCGCCAAGCTACTTCACTAAGCGATAAGTGTCCGGAAGCCAGAATGAATTCGTTATTTCACCATGATATCTATATAAAAATTGCCAAATCCAAAGGGGCCCCCTATACTACACTTGAGCCGTAAGCAACACACACACATTTCCGTCTGACTTCGCTAGGCGCGCGACGATCACGTATATTTTGGTGTCTGCGTGCTCGGCATCTCAGTCGGCGTCCAGCCATCACAACGGGAACATTTCCATGCTGCCTGTTTTTTCGATATTCAAATTTAAAATGGGCGCTGCAATTGAAAATCCCGCCAGTTGTGAGGTGCGGTCTGTGATACGGTTTTTGTTGGTTTTGTTGGCAAAAAACCTAAAACCTATGGACGTTTATTGGCAAGTGTGTGAAGTGTACTAAAACAATGTAATGAATGAAAGTTCAAGCCGGAAATGGTGCATTCAGTTTAAAAGTGGCCGAACTAACGTTCACGATGAAGAGAGGAGTGGACGCCCTAGCATTGTGACTGACGAACTGGTCGCTAAAGTTGATGAAAAGATTCGTGAAAGCCGCCGTTTCACAATAACGGAGCCTTCGCTTAGGTTTCCACAAGTTTCATGAACTTTGTTGTTTGAAATTGTCACACATAAGCTAGGCTACCACAAATTTTGTGCAAGATGGGTGCCGAAATTGCTTACAGACCACCATATAGGTCAGTGAATGGGGGCAGCTTTGACATTTCTGGAGGCCTACGACAGACATGGGGATTCATTACTGGATCGATCCGTAATTGGTGACGAGACGTGGGTGAGACACCGTGAATTGCGAGACAAAATTACAGTCCATGCAGAGGGAGCTCACAAGTTCCCCCAAAAGACCAAGAAAATGTTTGCAAACCTTGTCACCAAAGAAGATTATGGCGACCGTGTTTTGGGATAGACAAGGTGTGCTTCAAATTGATTTTCCCGAAAGTGGTGCCACAATAAACTCTGAGCGGTACTGCCAATCTTTGCGCGACCTTAGGAGAGCAGTTCAAAACAAGCGCCGAGGAAAGTTGTCAAAATTTTATTTTTGCGTGGCAATGGCCGACCTCGCACGGCAAACCGCACTCAAGAACTCCTTAATTCATTCAAATGGGAGGTTTTCCCGTCATCCTCCCTATAGTCTCGATCTTGCACCTAGTGATTTTCACTTGTTTCCAAGAATGAAGAACTGGCTAGCAACACAGCGCTTTGACGACGAGCTGTGGGTGCGCGTCACCGAGTGGCTGAGATCGCAGGCGGCAGGATTCTATGACGAAGGAATTTATCCATCGCAATGATAAGTGCCTCAATTTGTTTGGTGACTATGTAGAAAAGTAGAATTTTAGTCGCTCTTTCTGATGTATATAATAATTTTTTTTCTTGTACTTAGTTTTTTTAAAATTCCAAAACGTTCCTTATCTTCTGAATAGCCGTCGTAAACAACGTCTCCCTGCCCCTCAGCAGGCTGTGGTAAAATTATCAAACGTTGATGGGTCCGCGGTGATAAAAAAGTTGGTCAGCACTGGCCTATGGGGAGGGGGAGTTGACATCCCTTCCCTTGTGTATGGCGTATTTTTATTACTGTCAGTAAGACTAAAGGGCCTAAGACTAGGCCTTTTTAACACGCTTTTATAAGTTTCACTTGCATGTAACGGAATCTTAGAACTCGATTTTTACCCACTTAAAAAGATCGGATTCATTCGAAATTTCGCACACTTGTCAAGGACCGATGACAATACAATTTCATAATTTGGTTCCATTGTCCTTTTCAGGATCGTCAGGAATTAGGATAATCAGATTTGGCGACAATTCCAGATACCACGTCCAGATTTGGCGACTTATTGCATATATCATTTTTAAATTTGGCGACTTGTTCCATGTACCATTTCCAGATATGGCGACTAATTTCATACATCATTTCCAGATTTGGCGACTTATTTCAGATCTAGCGACTAAAAGAACAATGTGTAACCATAAAGCGAATGTTTTGACTTTAAAGCTAATTTTATATATGCAAGTATAATAATTAAATTCAAATAAAATTAACAGATTCTATTTGTAATTAAATTTAAGGACACATGTCGTAGAGTGTGTTTAGATTACTGGTGATAAAATGAGGTATATTTAAATTACTCGTAGGCTTAAAATTAGAAAATTTCTTTAAAAAATTACTTCATTTTATTGTAAAATTATTTTTTTTAATCGAAAATATATTGCATTTCTAGATAATATTTTTCTCTTATTGTTTTCCTAGCGGTTTCCTTTTTGATGGGTAAGATACATTAAAAAAATGATCTTTCCGATTTTGTAATTATTTTTTGTCTGAGTTTCATAGATTAAAGTTAGATAAATTATTTAAAGAATTTCTTCATTACTCCATCTCAGTTTAACTTGGCAGCGTTGAGAAAGGTATACAATGTACCAATCTACTTGAAAAATAGCTCTACTTTTTTGTTTTGAATTTAAATCCAAGGAAATAGATAGAAATTTGTAAAAAAATTGCATACGTTGTAGAAATTAGATTGTTTTTACGTTGTAGAAATGTAATTATTTTTTAGACAAAGTTAATTAATACTGTCAATAGCGCAACGTTATGAAATTCCAGTTTGGCTGAAAACCGATTTTTGACGCCAACTTTTGTCATTGTTGTAACAATAAAATTATTACAATAATGCAGATATATCCAAGTTGGCGCCCAAAACTAGTTTAACGTTTTTAATTAATATCTTTTTAATTAATTGCAATATCGGAATATAAATGGTCAAAACATGCATTGTCATCCAAACTAAACGTGTATACAAAATTTCAGCTCAATGGGAGGAAGATATCAGCTTCAAAATTGAGTTGCAAGATTCCACCCGAACAAATTACATACATACATACATACATACATACATTGTAAGTTAAATAAAAGCTTTTAAAAATTACATACATACATACATACATACATACATTGTAAGTTAAATAAAAGCTTTTAAAATACACTTGCGGTTAATAGAAATGAAACAAAAAAAGTATTCTGCATCTGAGAAATAGGAGGGTGGGTTTGTGTTAGCAATTTCTAAACATAATATAAACATTTTTCTGAAAATTAAAATTTAAAAAAAAAGGCTCGTGCATGTGAAAAAAAATTATTTGCGTTCTACTGCTGAATATTTTTTATTTTTATAAAGCAATACGTTTAGAAGTGATGATACGAATTATCAATGAAAGGAACACGTTTAAAAGGTGAATAAATGATTGACACTTCATATTACCATGCTTTTATTAACTCGCTTTCTTTAATGTCTGTCCGGGTGGAATATTGTAATTGATTTTAAACTGTGTGACTTTCCGAGGAGATATAGACTTGAAATTTGGACCATAGCTGAGAAGTGGATAACAATGCATGAAAATGTGAAAAACGAAAAGGAGGAATTTTATAATTTTTAGTCCGTTATAAAAACATGGTTCATTAAAAAAAAAAATTTAATTCTAACTTTTTCTTCTTTACACACTTTCATTTGTTTGACCTGTTCAAAAGAGACGGAATCTAATATAACGATACGGGACTCATCCGAGGAACAGATACACTTCAGATCCGGTAATTAATAGCCATTGAAGAGCAAGACTAATTCTACAGCCACGTAATTCCAGCTTCAAATATCAAACTCAAGGATAAATTTAACAATAAATAAATGATAGTTCAAAAAACTAAAAAACACGCTTTTATTGTAGTTCGAACTAAAAAAATGAAAAATAAATTATAGTTTGAAAAAACCCAAAAAACACGCTTTTACACTGAATCGAACTAAAAAGTAAAAAAAATAATTCTTAATAAAGAATAAAAGGATTAACAAGAAAATGAATGTCATTGGGGTAAAAGCGTGGGGTGTTTGTTCTATAAATGTATCAATTGTTATAATTTATAACTTCTATTCCGAAAAGCTGAATTAGTGTAAAAATGTAGTACATAGCACCCCACGCTTTTACCACGACATTCATTTTCTCGTTAATCATTTTATTCTTTATTAAGAATTTTTTTTACTTTTTAGTTCGATTCAGTGTAAAAGCGTGTTTTTTAGTTTTTTTCAAACTATAATTTTTCCTCAAAAGGCCTGGTACCCTTTTACATATCAAATAGGCCAATACCCCTTCATCCCGCACTCTATTTCAGCGGCAAGAAAATTCCTCTCTTCGATAAACTGACATCAGAATTCATTTTATCTTTGTTTTTATAATAAAATAAAATTGCCTAAATTGCTTGGTTAAAATTTAAATAATTACTAAAAAATTGACACTTGATATATTATGAGAACTATCCATATTTCGGCGTGGCCGTGGTAGCCAAATGGTCTAGGCATCGGATCATGACTAGCGTGTCATGAGTTCGATCCCAGTACCACTGAAGACCCGCCGTGTAGGGGAGTAATGCACGTTAAATCTGTCGAGAGCTCAAACGTCCTCCCGTTGGTGTGGTGTGGTAGTTAGGAGAGGGGGGTACCAGCTCATGGGTCGTCCGCGTCACTTGACCATGGTTCAAAATTACGCGGACCGTCGCCTAAAGCCCTTGTGTTGCTAAACAGTGCGACGTTAATATTCACTCACTCACTCCATATTTCGGCAACATTTTTCGTATAATACTAAACTCAGTGGCACAACAGCCAAGGCCTACTGGGCCCATCTCAGTATTCGTGACCTTGGGCACTGAGCAGATGTTCCGGTCAGGTGGACAATCTGACGCGAAAACACCCAGTGTTTAGTTCCCAAGCAAGCTTGGAACTCATTTATTGATCCACTGAAGAGATGAAAGGCTGAGTTGGCCCTGCCCAGCCTGGGTCAGAACCCCGGACCCTTGGCGTGAAAGCGGGATGCGCTTTTCGTCTAACACTAGCTCAAAGAATATTCAAAAACAATATTCGGTACAAGACATATTTTTATAGAGAAGAGTAATTGCTTGTCTTATATAAAAAAATTATCGAAGAAAATAAAATTTATCTGTACGTTTACTGTGAATCTAGTTCAGATAAAAAATTAATTTCCTTAAATCTATCGGCTGATGCATTATCTTAATTATAAGATTAAATATAATTTTTTTTAAAAAAATTCCTTAATAAGAACAAATGAAAGGTGAATTTTAAAGCGATTCTAGGATTTTTTTCATTTTATTATCCCCGAAACATTTCCAATTGTTTGTGTGTGTGTGTGTTCCCCCTTCATTTGACATCCTGGCATTTTAGGAACGAAAGCGTGTCAAACATACTGGATAGGAAACTTTTGTGTGTTCATCAGAATTTGTGGCTTATTTTATTCGTTTATTTTCTGGATAAAAGGTAAACAGATTTACGTATTCCTATGTGGCCGCGGTAGCCTAGTGCTCAAGGTAACGGATTCGTGTCTGGCGTGTCATGAGTTAGAGCCTAGTACCACTGAAGACCCGCCATGTAGGGGAGCGATGCACGTTGAATCTGTGGAGAGCTCAAACGTCCTCCCGTTGGTGTGATGTGGTAGTTAGGAGAGGGGGGTGCCAGCTCAGGTGTCGTCCTCGTCACTTGACCATAGTTCAAAATTACGTGGTCCGTCGTGTAGCTAAACAGTGTGCGACATTAATATTCACTCACTCACGTATTCCAATTCCACTTTTTATGCAATTCATTAAAATATTTCAAAGGAACACATTGATTGTGTAATTCACAGTTTTACGAGTCAAAATAAGAGTAACTCTGCAGCTTAGGAAACGTTATGGAGCACCAAAAGTGCGAAAAAATAGGCTGTTGTGATTCAAAGCGCTATGGAAATGAGGTGATCTTTTATCCCCCTAGGGCGGGGAAAATTTCGGTACAGCGGGAATTCGGTAAACACAGCTGCGTTGTTTTTCAACCTCACTCGGCGGGCAGACGGTCTACAGTCAACAGCAGAGAGAAATATGAAATTTTGCGTTTCCACACGATGACCGGTGGCTAAACCATGGAACTGTTTCAGCGAGAAGTTTTGCCGGGGGACGGGAATTACCGCAGCATTCCCGGGAACTCGCCGGCGCCCTGGCACAAGAAAAGGCGGTATCTGGCGGGAATCGTCGTGCTCGTAAGTGCACTTTTTTTCAATTATATCAAGTGGGTAACCAGTGTCAATTCACTTATGAAAGAAAAAACATGATTGGAGATGTAAACATATTGAATGCAAATGTTTGATTATTGACTGTTTGCTTTTAACTGTATGTTTCTCGCATTTGCACCATGTAATTCAAATTGAATAAAATGTACAAGTTAATCATGTTTAATGAAAAAGAATGCCGTAGGGTGCCAAAATAAGATTAAAATTCCTTGCTGAGATATCTAATCTTTTTAAGGGGTGTTGCTGCAAAATTTTGACTCTGTACCTTATCAGTAGATCGATTGAATTGTTGGGAGGGTGATATACTTTCAATGTTTTCGGAAAGAAATCTCTATGTTACTCATGGTGCTTAAAAATATGAATACAATTTTTTAAAAAAAAATGATCTTTTTCTAAATTTGTGGTGTATTGTATGATTTGCATCTGTGATTCCCAATGAACTCAGGGAAATAGAAAAGGATTGGAGAAACATTGTTTTCATGATAATAGCAATCAATATAATTATTGTGCTTTTTAATATTTTCTTTAATTGTGCATTGATTTATTATGGCCCAATAATATGTTATACATTTTATAATAATTGTTGCATGTGTTATCAAAATATTGACAATTATTTATTTTCTAAAAAGTCGTGTAAAAAAGAATGTAAATGTGTAAAAAATAAACTAGAATTTTTTTTTTATAGTAGTATTCTTAAAATTTATTATTATTATTCTGCGTTAACCTTCCCATTTTAATTTTGATTCTGCATTACTTAGCAGATTTTTAACTGTGGAAAAAAAAGTATTTTTTATTTCTCACACAAACTTAGAGTACCTGTGAATGACTTATATGAAAAAATAAACACTTCTATTTCCATATAATTCCGTTTGTTTTTTTATTACCATTCATTCTTCTATTACTGTACTCATTATGTACTGTACTATTACTGTACTTTTTTGAAATATTCACATAAACTTAATAGATTTCAACAACTTTCAATTTTTCATTCGAAAAAGAGTGCCCCGCAAAATGTTTGGGATTCATTCTAACATTTAAAGACATGAACGTTCTCGCATGGAGTGGTGTGGAAGTTTAGCTTAGATGTTATTCTCGTTTCATGATGAAAATTATTGGGTTCCAACAGTTGTCGTGTAACTCTGGAATGGTGTCCACTTACCGCAAATGGCTCGCGTACTGAGGAGTGTCTTGTGTGTAATGAATGGAGGAAAATGTTTTTTTATACTTTGGGTCTGGTTTTTATATAGTGCTTTTTAAAAACATAATTATTATTTTATAGTCTAATTTACTAGGAGTAAATATTTATTTTAGGAAAATCTTCCAAATTTTTTGAATGACCTTTTTTTTTATTACCATTGGTAAATTTGCCACTGCTATTTTTATCCAGTTTTTTTTGTTAATTGATCATTACAATGAAATCTACTTTAAAATTTCATCGTACAAATTTATTCGTTATCGGAAATGATTTTTTCCCGTACTTTATACTTCATTTTAGTTTGTTCGTGATTTCTTGAAGAGTCGTTTAAAATTGTTTTCTATATATTTATATCAGATATCTTTCCGTTAGATAAGCCCATTTTTATTATCTCATTTTTAATTGAAAGTATTATGTTGTTGAACGCTCATTAAAACAAAGAACCAAAATTAAATCAGTATAATATGTGTTTTTTTTTTATTTAAAATGGTACAAAAAAAGGGGGTACCTAAATTCGTATCCTTTTTTTCTAATTTTGCATTTTTCACTTTTTTTTTATAAGCACCTTGGTCATATAATATAACTGTAAATTTCCTGGGAAACGTTATAAAGTTCCTTTGGACACATTTTTATAAATAACTCGAAATTGGTGAAGGAGATTTATTGGTAAAACAAATCGATTCATAAAAAAAAGCTGTAAAACACCTACAGTGTTTAGTTAGTTGTTTATTATGTAGCCGAGTGGTCAAAGTATTGGATCATCGCAGGCATGGCATGAGTTCGAGCCCAGTACTACTAAAGACCCGCCTTGTAGGGGAGCACGTTAAATCTGTCGAGAGCTCAAACGTCCTCCCGAGGTGTGGTGTGGTAGTTAGGAGAGGGAGGCGCCCTCTCAGGTGTCGTCCTCGTCACTTGACCATGCTTCAAAATTACGAAGTCCGTCGCCAAAACCCCTGGTGTATATAGCTGAATAGTACGACGTTAATATTCACTCACTAGTCGTTTAATTCATTCCAATATATTGTGCTAGATGCCAAATAACGGGAAAAAGCACATTTTTTCTTTTTGTTTTGTTACTCGATTGTGTAGCATTATATAAAAATCTGCATCTTAGGAAATAGTGCCCCCTCCCCCTTCATTAAAAGGTTTTATTTTGGATCATGTCAATGTCTATTAACGTCAACAGCCCTTATAATTTTGAACATCGGTGAAGGGACGAGAAGGATACTTGCGAGTTGCCCCTATCCAAATTGCCACACCACGGCAATGGATGTAGTGACGATAGTTTTAACGTGCCTCATCCTCTCTACACGGGGCATCTTTTGTAGCATCGAGGCTCAAACGCGTTGTTCGACAACAACAACAACGAGGTCGAAACCCTGACCATTAGTCTACCGCAGCCACATTGTATTTTTGGGGAAATTCGGATTGCAGTGTTTCGGTTAGTGACAACCGACTAGCGGTTGTTGGTGTTAGGGGGTTCGAGTAAAGATCAGTCAAAACAAGTTTAAATTCAAATTTATTATCCCTTTGACTTAAATCACACAACTAAAGGTAGGGAATGCACTAAGTATTTAATTAGAAGAGCAATCACACGACTTAAGGCTACTTATCTTATAAGTATAATTTACTCCACTTGCTCTTGGAGCTCTCTGGACTTCTACATTCAAAGTAAATCTCTTACTTAATTGTACGACGTCCGGTCGTAAATCTTAAGCACAATTTTATCCTTATTCTCCAATTATCAATAATCGACTATCCGTCGACTAACATCGCGTACCTAAATGTCAACGCTTAAATGGAGAGAGAGAACAACTTATTTGAACAATTCAAGTCTTCTTCGGGAGAAAGTTTTGAGTAGAACATAGAGTTAAAAAGAATAATTTTACCCCAAGAGGATTAGTTGAAGGTTCGCGGATGGACCCGTTACGAGTTAACGTGATGAAATTTTTCTGTTTCTGATGTGCTGTCTAAAAATTAATTTTAATCTATTAAAAATGCTGATCTTCCAAAATAGGTACGCGTATCGCCGGAGATATGTAGAATGATACTTGGAGGTACACGAAAGAAGAAGGCTCATGTAATATATACATATTAAATGGAATACTTATAATTATTTTTGTTTCAGAATTACATCATGAAAAGTTCAGAGACCACTGATTTAGGTAACAAAATTAGGTGGGGTGTAATATTTTACATACATATATATTAAGCTTTTAAAAGAAAAATAAAATGTTTGGTGGGTCAAACAGTCGAAAACCAGATAGGAAAAATATTGCTCGGTCACAAGTTATACCTTACTAGCTTTCATGGCCCGGCGTTGCACGGGCTTTTACCGAGGGTATAACTTATCCCCATGTTAATTTCCTTCTTTCTTTCTGACGCCATCACTTTTATGTGGGTGTGACGCGTACGATGTGAGTGCGTAGCATGCTTTCTCGTTTAACATTTTCCCTTCTCTTCACAAAACCAGCACATCCAATATTATTTTTCGAAATTACTTCGACTTCTTTGTTTCTTTCCTCTCCCCAGGCTCGGCGTTGCACTGGCTTTTACCGAGTGAATAACTTTAAAAAAAATCCCCAGAGGAATTTCCTTTTTCCCCCAGGTCGATAGCACTTATGTGTGTGTATGCGAGCGATGTGAGTAATTTTTTTAACTATGTCATTAAAACTCCCTTTTTCGAAATTTGTTCTTACGTTGGTGTGGTAATTAGGAGAGACGGGTGAAAGCTCAGGTGTCGTCCTCGTCACTTGACCATGGTTGAAAATGTCAAGGTCCGTCGCCAAAAACCCTCGAGTAGGTGAACAATGCGACTTTAAAAATCCCCCACTCACTTTTGAATTCTTTCGTTGCAATTTTTTAGCCCCCCGAAATGAAAACGTAGTTTTCTTAAAAATAATTGTATGTTGAAAAAAGACAGAAAAGTTGAAAATTTTCAAATTACAAAATTTTACTACTATTTTAAATTTTGAAAAAAATTGAGGGTATTTTTGGAAATGTTCGACACACAGGAAAAAAGTTTCATGCAATTATCTTTTTGCAATGAAGAAATTATTAAATGATTTATTCAAGTATTTTGAGTGTTTTATTATAATTCGTTCAAAAAAGTTTTCGGCTTTTTATTTTTTAAATAACTGATTATAAAAGTTTTAAAAATCATTTTTATTTAAGCGCAATGGTATTGTATTTAATTCATTTGAGAAAAAATCATAAAATATGCAAAAACCTTATAAATTCAGATATTAAAGTAATTATCTTTATAAGTACGCTAAAAAAGCATTTTCAATCAGGTTTTTTTTTTTTTTTTTTTTTTTTCTGTCTTGAAGCCTGAGTTAGCAAATTAATGCAGTAGAAATGATTGGATAAACTGTTTCATAATTCATGAGAGGAAACCATCTTACACTATTAAAATTCGAAGGTAAACAAACGTATCTATCTATCTATCTATCTATCTATGTGCGTCTATCTTCTCACGAACCACATGTATATTGTTTTTTTTTTTTTTTTTTGACATAATTCCATAATAAAAACCATGATGTGCGTCAAGGTCACTTTGCGTTTGCTTTCTGTTTGGAAGACGTGAAAGTTTACGGTTGTTTTGTGTTTTGCTGACGTATTAAAAAGGGGAATTCCCTTAAATCATTTGGCGTGGGACACAACAGATAGTTTTTTTATTATAAAAGATTGCTTTATTGAAGAACAGTGGAATATAAGAAAAATATATCATAAAAAAAGGAAATATTCTGAAATATATTTTTATCACATGTATTATTTTCTTTTTGAATTTATTCTGTGAATATATAAATAAAGGCTTATGAACATTTTAAATCAATTTTATCACAAAAAATTAATAGATTAGTTTTGTATAAAAAACTTCGAATATTTCAAAAAATCCTCACAATTTTACTTCAAGATTTAAAATAGTAGTGAAATTTTGTAATCTGAAAAAATTCTTCACCCTGCCCACCCACTAATCTGAATTTGATTTCATTTTCAGTGCTGCCATTATTTAAGTAAACGGTATGTCACAATTAATTTGCTAAATGAACATTTTTATCAATTTTATTATAAAATAAATAATAAGTTAGTTTTGTATCAGATACTTTTTTCCCGTCAGATACGTGTTAAAATAAATTAATTAACACAAAGGGGAGTGAAAAACTATAAAATTAAATGTTTTTATCAGATAGTATTATTTTCTTTTTGAATGTTTTTTTTCAGTGAATGTAAACATATAACTTAGTGTTTTTTTAACACTTACATATGTTTAATCAAACATCCAAGAGCTATTTGTAGAATTTTTTTTATTAGTATTTATAGCTAAGGATTTAAATTCATATATTTTTTAAAATCAAAGGAATATTTCTATTATTATAAAATTAAATTAATTATTTGTTAATAAAAAGTATATCGCCTATTATTTTGGATAAAAATACGATCTAGACCCATTTTTAAGCTAACTGTAAGTAACGACTGATTGATTAATGAAAACCTGAAAATTATTTTAGTATTTTAGATTCCTTAAAACTATCTATTATAAAAAAATGATGACTTTTTTTAATTAAGCGTCAAAATAATTTTATTTTTATTGTTTAAATTTGTTATTTTTTCACTAAAGCAATATTGTTTTTCAAAAGTCAGTAATAGAAATTTGAAGATAAATCTTATATCTGAGGGGAGAGTAAGGTGGAAAATAGTTCTACATTCAAAAAAGTCACTGTAACACTGTGACCTGAAAAGAAACCTGTTTGACATCAGTAAGATCTGGAATATATTTTTAAAAAGGGTATTGTAAAATGACGTTAATATATATGAATTACACATATACCAGGAACTTCGATAAAGGAAGGGGAATTTCCATGGAAATATGTTATGCATTCGAATATGTACGTGCAACGCCGGGTTAAATGGAAAGGAATGAAACCCGTCTCACAACGAAAAGAAGTTAACAAATTTCGAGAATGGGAAATTTAATGACATTGTTTTGGAAACGAGAAAGCCCGGGCGATGCCGGGCCATGCACTCGCATCGTACGTGTACACACCCACACAGAAGTTCTGGCATCATGAGGGAAAGAGGAAGTTCACATGGGGATTAAGTTATACACTCGGTAAAAGCCCGTGCAACGCCGGGCTTAGCGTAGGGGGGAAAACATAGAAGCCAAAGTAATTTCGAAAAAGAATATTGGTCATGCTGCTTTTGTGAAGGGAACGGAAAATTTATAAAAGTAGAGAAAGCCCGTGCAACGCCGGGCCATGAAAGCTAGTATTAGTAATATTTCCCGTTTCATTACAATATCTTACATAAAAAAACAGGCCTGTGAATGGAAATTAGTTTTATTTGTTCGTTAGATATTGCCATTCAATTCATTAAATATGTGATTTCGGTAAGTTTTTGTTTGTTTCTAATTTCTTTTATTAAAAAAAAATTAGCTTGTCTTTCAAAAAATTAAATTTCTTCTAGCAATTGCTATTTTTCTTTGAAGGATTCTATTCGTATGAAGTAAGCAATTATGAACACAGAAAAAGCCGTCCCAACTTTTGATGTTTTGGTGATTCTCTTACGATGTATGATAAATTTTTTATGCCTTTTATGTTCGAAAGATTCCTTAAAATTGGGCTGAGTTATTCCCATCTAAAGTGTGTGTTTACTTAACCGCACGTGCTGTGTACACTCTTATGGGGACAATATTGTAAACATTTATGGAATTCTACCATCTCTTTTGTAGTAATAAATAATTGGAAACTCGTCTTTATACAGCTGCCCGATGTTATAATGAGAAGGATAATGTTTCAGACATTCATCTTCCTAGTAATAACAATGGCGGGAGACATCTTTCAACTGCCATCCACTTATTCCCAATAAGAGTCTGATCGGAAATATTTCGACATAATTTTTCATGAAGCTATTCTTTTCGACTTTATTTTATTCCATTAACGAAACCAACATAACCAATCTCTTTTATACAAATGCAAATCTGTTATTCGATGTGCAATTTGTGTCGAGTCTTTTAACCGAATTCATTGAATTTCTCCTTACGGTAATGCTTTTTGAAGTGAAAACTTCTTTAGCGGCGTTGGGCACTCTTTGGTAGGGGAAAATCTTATGGGCTCCCGTCACCGACATGCTCTGATTGGCGCATGCGCAGTGTGCTGTTCGCTTTAGACACTTTTTGGATGGGTGAAATCTTGTGCGTTCGAGTCACCGACATGCTTATAGCAGTTTTTCTATAGCTATACAGCTGACGTATAGTGCTGTGTATATCTTATAAGTGAAATTGAATGGATTTAGTGAAAAGTTCAATGTGTATATACTGTGCATTGTTAAAATAGAGTTTTTGTTTGATAATTATTTGAATCATTTAATTGAAGAATCATTGTGCAGTACAATAGTGAGTACTAAATAAATAGACTAATATTTTTAAGATAAAAAAGAAATAACACAGAAAATTATTTTAACTACTCGCATTTATTTTGGCGTTTGAAAATTTTATATTATTTAAAATTATTTTAAATCTTCGTATTTATTCTGGCGTTTGAAAATTCTGTATTATTTATTTTCTAATATTCAACCTCTGCAATGCATCACGTAATCCGGATTAGTATTTCACATTGACTTATACGTTTTCTTACTACCGTGGTAAAACAGACATCTAGTTGTTCAATCATAATTTTATCTGGAGTTTGAAATTAAAAATTTTATAAAATCTAATAATAATTCAATATTAATGTGTTGAAGTTTAAAATAAGGTTAAAAATACAAAATTATAGTTTATTACCTTATATCATTAAAATCTTTAGTTTGAAATAATAAAAACGGCTCCGACTTTAATTTCATTAAATATTTTATTTTGTTTAAAAATTTAAAATTTCGAAATCATTATTTATTAATTTAAACTGTCAAAAATAAAATATATGCTCTTCTACTTTTTGCAAAATGATTATCTATAATTTTATATCATTCAATTTTATTATTAGAAATTTACGAAAAAATATTGTCAGGGAATTAAGGTTATTTTAAATATCCATTTTCATATTTGCTTAGATCCTTAACATTTCCCCCTAATTCCTGCTTTGGCAATGAATATTCACAAATCAAAGGGAGGTCCTTATGATGCTATTGTCTATGAATACGATCGCAAACATCCTAGAGAATTAGTTTACGTAGCTTTAACAAGAATAACGAGGATTCAAGGTTTATTTTTGGTTACTCGAGAAAATATTGGCAGCAGCTGGAAATTTTGGATTGGTAGAACAGGAACACCTCTAAATGCTTCAGAGAATCAGATAAACTTCATAAAAGATCAAGTCATCGAGAGGATCTAACGTTAGAATTGAAAAGGTTACAAAACAATACTCTACAAACGGTCACCACAACTTTTCTAGAATTCATTTCCAACAAGAAAGGATTATCAATATTTTCATTCAATTGTCAAAGTTTGCATGCGCATGTAGCTGGCCTAAAAATGATGCTATCGTAAAAAAGTCAAATGTTCTGCTTTTGTCGGAAATTCGTATGAAAAACGAACCACCTGCAATTTCGAATTTCAATTTTGTTGTAGGTTATGAAATACCCGAAGTTCCAGCAGCAGGCGTAGCTATTTATCACAATACTCAAGATACGTCACACTTCATTACTTCACATATGCACTCTACATTCACTAGAAGCATTGGTTTTAATGTTTCTGATATAGGCGAGATATGCGTTGCTTGTTGCGATTCCGAGAATGGGCAATACATATTAATGTGTGGTTGCTGTTTATGTTTCGCCTAGAAAATCTATGAGACAGATACAACAACTTTTATTCGAAAATTTGATGATTTATACAAAAGGAGGTTCTGAATTACTCGAAAAAAGATTTGGCGAAAAATATGATAATGTACCGATGATTTTAAGTGGAGACTTCAATATTAACTTTGCAGATGATGAAAATCTATCACTAATTGAATTTCTAAATGAAACACTTAATTTAAATATGTCCAATGGTCAAAAACTCAGTACTACAAAATATAAAACGACGATCGATGCGGTTTTTACACACGCGATACTTATATAAATTTGAATCAAACACATTTTCCTTTCTTACTTTAGCTACCATACACCTACTGTATATTTTTTAGAACAAAATGAAATTATTTAAAGTACAAAAAGTCTAAGTATTGTTGAAATTGATGATGACAATGATGCAAACAATTAAAATAATGTTAAAAATCAAGTACATCGAAATTTAAGTAAATACAAATACTATCCATAAATAATACATGATTGTGTATTAATTGTTATTTCAATTGAATTGTATTTATATTTTGTCATGATCTTGTACAGCCCGTAATATATTTGAATAATAAAAAAACCATATAAACATATGCATTTGGTTGTTGCTCGGAGTGTCAATAGATGTAAAACCAGATTGATGTTGATAATTTTAATTCAAACATTATGGAATTTCAAATTTTAATACTAAAAGTTCTAAGTTTTCACTTCTATCGGCAGTCTCTATAACTACCAATTTTTTTTAATGAATAAGTACCTTTTTAAATTCCATTTTTTTCTTTAAAGCTCCTTTAAATTTTTGAGTCGACTTATTTTAAACCATTAAAAATTCTTAAACCTTATTTTTCAAAATTGTACATGTCTATAGCAGAATTTGAAATTTCTCAGAGAAATTTAATACATTTCACAAATTCTATTATCAAATTAAATGCAAAATACCTTATGTGTTCCCAATTCTGGGGGAAAAAATGGTTTTTAGTTTTACATTTGTTTTTTATGAGCATCATCAGCTTTGAGTTCAGAATTTTTGTAAATTTAAATTTCATTTATTTTCCCTCAATTGAATTTTTGACTGAATTCCTGCTTTGGACTTTCTTGGAGAAGATGTAATTTCAACTCTCTTATTGACTGCATGTAACCTTATTCGTTTCTAGATCGGTTTTTGCCTCACGCAAGCTGATGTTTTGTTTTTAAACCGTACAGTTCCTTTCCAAATAATTTAAGAACTCTTTAGGTCTAAGCAGAATGATATGTAGTTCTTCTAAATTCTAAAAAGAGTAAAATATTTAAATTTTAATTCTGAAGGATAAATAAGTCTCGCGACTTTTTCCTACTTTTGGACTAAAAATCATGCTTAGTCTTTGTTCCTTTTACGGAACTTTTAATTTAACCCATAATATTCCCAAATTCTACAGGATCAGTGAGCCGCACAGAGTTTTATTTTATAACTCTGCATAAGACAAAACTATATATAAAAAATAAATTTTTAATATTCTTTTTTGTTTTTCATATTTTTTATTCTCATTAAAAATTGATACACATTTGTCGATTCTGTTTTATCTGTAATAAACATGTACATAAAAAATATTCATAAAATTTAATGAAATTTTTTGCATATTCCAAAAGAAATATTATTTTATTTTAAAAAATGAAAACAATATATTTTTTATTACATTAGTTTACTTGAAGATTTTTTTCAAAAAGTAAGTTAACAGCAAGTTGAGACTCCAGTTTCTGAATTGGGTGATTGATAAATTTTTTTTTTTTGTTCGTATATTCTCGTCTCTGTTTCGTAGCTGTATCACTATTCGTCGCTGGTCGCTATATAAATAAATCTAGAGAACAGTTACCATATTTTTATGGGAGTAAAACTGAATATATGTTTCTTCTCATGTATTGCATTAACCAGAAATTACTGCAATCGAATGTTTGCTGTGCGAGTTTCTGCTCGTGGATCCAATGAAAATCACTGATTTCTTCGATAAAAAGGCAATAAAATGCCACTCGTACAGTTCGAACCACTTGTCCATTTTGTTTACTTAAAAGCAATGCATCAATGTAAAAAGTTTTTTTTAAAACCATTTAACATTTCATTCTTTAAAATAATTGAGCAAATAAAAATTTTTAGTTGTAAAGTAGTGTTTAGTTTCAGTTTAATGTCGGAACAAACACATTTCTGTGAATGTATACATAAAGTAACTTAAATGGATTCATTGAAAAATAATTTCAAAAGTATTGTGATTTGAAGAATTTTACAAAATCTAAGCTTTAAATTCATAGAACCTAAAATTATTAATCTATTTCATTAAGGATTCTTCAAGCCCTTTATTGTTGCCGCCTGATCGGCACATGACAGATGGAGGCCCACGAAATTTATCATGGCAAAGGGCTAGATTGCACGCCTGTCTTTAGCCGAAGCCTTACGCACCATGCAGGTGACAGTTCGTTTTGGCTCGTTACCACCCCACTTTTGAGGGGAAACACCTTGGGAGTGGCCAGGAACCTCCTATCTCTCTTCTCCTTTCACCAACCTCACGAGAGGACTCGCGGCTCGACGGCTATTTAGAGTACCCCCCTGCCGTGAAGGGGCACTATACATTTACAAACATCCATGCCTTCTCCGGGATTCGAACCCAGGCCCTAGGGCACAGCTGTCAGCGTCGCTAACCACTCTACCGGATGGGCGATAAGCTCTTTATTATATCTCTGTATTATAAATTTTCATTTGAAATCTATAATATTCGTGAATAAATATGGATAAACTATGATTTGGATGCTTTAGATCGGAATTCAAGCGCATCCAGTCAATTTTAATTGTTCGACTATTTAGCTATTGAACAAAAAATTATGGGATCTATTGAGCTTAATTCATAGTGTTAAATTTTCTTAAAAGAAGATGAAGTAAATAATTTTTTTAGTTTAAACTCTAATGAAGGGGGTGGGGAGGCATCGCTTACTTTATTCTCCCAAAGGTTCGAATTCCGGACCTAGCTTGTCGAAAAATTTAATTCTATTCCAACATGAATAATCCCGACTCTTAAAAATGAGAGTTGTTTATAGGACGTAGAAATAATTCAATGAAATAAAAAAAACTGATTCTTTGTGAACGTGGGTCTCGCTTCACACATATCGAGTTCTGACGCTCAACAGCATCTAAAACTATGCTTTGTGGCGTCGTGGACTGGTAGCGAGATTACACGCGCACAGCTGGTTGTTAAAAATAAAATAAAACTTTATTTTTTGGACTAAACAATCATCTAGACTACTACCTAGAAAAATTAAATGAAATCTCTAAGAGTCTGGTTTTGATGAGCCGCTGTGCAGTTATCTTCTGTGCGTTTCATTCGACGGTCTTACTTCTCCGACACCTCTGACTATTGTCCGGAGGTCGCTTGCCCCATAATTCTCTTTAGCTCCACTAGATCAGGGATCAGGAACCGTCAGCGTTCTTCTTTTCTCTCCTCTCACTCCCTGGATCAAGTCTCGCGTGAGTCGTTTCTCTTCTGGAATCAACCCCTTTAAACTCTAGGGATAGGTCAACTACACGCCCCTCGTCATTTCTCATTGGCAGATCCCAAAATTTTGCACCCTGCACCTCAGTCCCAGTAGCACCCCACTGGTGTTGACCGAACAATGGCTATGGTCCCTCTGGATTGCTCCCGCCGCAAAAGGCTTGTCCAAACATCTGTTCTTTGATCCACCTCGTCACCGTTTCCTCTTTGAAGTAACCTGCCGCCGTCCTCCGAGGCGCCAGTCTCCTAAGACAGACACGTACCGCCAATGGACACCCAATACGGCTATGTCCTGTCCATTGTGCCCTCAGGCACACCGGCGTCGACAGTCCAGAATCCAAACAAAGGACAATGACGCCAAAGCCACGTGTCACCAACCCACCAAGCGAGCCACCTGCTTTTCATGTGTCAAACTCGACATGTATAAAGGGGGTGATCCGTTTCAATGCATAGTCGTCACAGCTTTAAGAAACACACGAAGCAATGGGCTAGTAATTTTTTTCAAATATTCAAAAGCTTGCATAAATTAATAGTTTAACACTGCAGTTAATAAAAAAAAGGACTGCACGAAATGCGAAAAACAATTCGACAAAATCTTGAGATAACAGCCTTCTCGGAATTACTACCGCAAGAAATGTAAAACACAGTATTCATGTAATTTTCGTGCAAAGGAATTCGAAGGAAAGCTTTTTCGAATGTTAATGACTCCTACTTTAACTCAACGAAACCGATTCTAAATTGCTGGTATTTCATTGAAAAGGAATCTAATTAAGGAGATTTTCCATGACGAGCTGACCCAGCAAACACTGGACGAATCTTGGTCATGAAGTTTTCTTTGAATACAGATCTATCTGGTGAATACACTTATATTACTTTGCTTTGCGCGATTCCAATAACGCTCTTCTTTTCCCAGTCTACAAATATCTTCATCATTAAATTGTCTGCCTCCAAATATTAAAGGTTTTACAGTGTTCTCCAATCTTTTCTATTAGCTAAGTTTAAGTGGTCCCCAAGTTTTTCAATGCTTCTACCGAAGGCAGGGTTTCTCCGCCTCCCCTAGGGGAGACATGATAATCCTAAGTGGGGGCTACGAGCATATCCAAACACTAAAATAACTATTTAAAAAAATATATTAATTTACTGAAGAAGCAAAATAAAATACATTCCGACATAAAATACACATTGACACTGATATAATACACTTATAAATGTATCAGAACTGCACAATGTATTTGATAATTAATTTAACAATATTAAGTAAAGAACAAGTTTAATAATTACCAGTGCCCCCCATGGGCTTGTCATATATAATGTTATACACAAAATTTAATATTTATTTTGATAATTTGTAAGGTTTATAATTAAAGTTGTATTGTAGCTTTAGCGTCAACGTATATTATTATTGAATTGAATACATTGTTATTATATGAAGGAGAGGGGAGATGAAAACTATGATTAAAAATTGGGTTGCAAATATTTAAAGTTTGAGAAGCATTGATCTAAGGAATATGAACACTGTTTCTACCATCATTATATCTCGCAATATCGTATTCTCAAAATATTTCAAAGCAAGATTTTGTAATTCTAATTTCGATTTCTATTCACTTGGGATCTTTCATGCCTAAGGAATCCTATTTATAAAGATCAGATACTTTTTCTCTGTTCGTAAAAGAAAGGAAAGAGTAAGGAATTTTCTGATTCAAATTTAGATTTATAGCTTAATTTTCCCATAACTCTTTATCTTAAACGTGTATTTACTAATGTAAGCCCCTAAAAAAAGCTGTTTTACCTCACCAATAAATAATTTTGCCTCAATTTTGGATCCAATAGAATATATTTTTTTAAAAATCAGAATGTGTTTTTCAAAAAGTCAAGGTTTGTCATTTGCGGGTGAACCACTAATAAATACAGAAAGTTCTGCCAATTTATGTAACATGTGAGACCCATTAATTTTAGATTTTTAAGCAAATGTTTTTCTGATCATTAATTTCCATAATAAAACTCTATTTTCCATCATAATTCTACAATTTGATTGAATACCTACCTTGAACCTCGGTCATTTTGCGTCGGTGTCTTCCAAAACGTCCCATCAGTTATTCCCGAAAACTTTTTAAACATATACATTTTGCAGCATATTCGGAAATGTAACTTTTTTGGCTACCAGTGTCTTATATCGCCCTAACCAGTTGTTTGTAATTTTCATTTTCAATGTAAGCAATTAATGTTTGTAAGAAACCTTCTCCGGTACTTTGGTTTGTTAGATCTGTGAACACTGACTCTCGAGCCAAAACAATTGCCCACTCCTGGGGCTAGGCACTATGTTAATGCTTCTAAAAGGAGTTTAGTCGTAGAAGATTATATCGCCTAGACCTAAGGCACGCCTTAAAAATTACTTAATTCTATTATGTGGTGGTATTAAGTGTAATTTTTTAACTAAAATTTAATAAGATTTCTTTATGTTTATGATTTTGCAAGCTAACTGACACGAATTATGGCTTTTCCTCGTGGTCTATTTTTCTGTTAAAAAAATAGCTATTGAAAAATATAAATGTATATTTTCTGAGCATATATGCTCAGTTTTTTATTGTTTACTTCTGGTATTATAAACCAAAAATGTGCCCGATTTTATTTCTTCTTGATAATTCTGAGGATTCTTCTGTTGTAACTATTTTCTGGAAGATAAAGCATAATTCCTTTGATTCCTACAGTCCCCATAAATCGATTTTGGGGCAGTTTGTAGCTTAAAATTATTCTCTCCGTTGTCATTATTAAAATAGAACTAACCCTATAAAGGCATCCCTAGTATACGACGGTACTTGTAAAACACGGTTCCGATATTGCACGGAACAAAACTTGAATTAATTTTTATTTGAATTAAGTGAAATTTCTTTTTTGAAAATGATCTTTTTGTAGTACGTAGCGGATAACTTAAAAGCGAATTATTTAGCTTCTATAGAGAAATTCTGAAAACATTGCAACATCGAAAGGGACAGGTAATTCAACTACGTCAGATAGCTTTTGTAATAATGTAGAAATAACTAGTGAAGAGGTGTTTCAACCAATTTTGTGGGGGGAAAATAGATTAGCTGTAATTTCTGATGAGAGTGATGATGAAAATTGATTTTGTGATCCTAATAAGCCGTTTCTTTTTATTTTATAATAATAATTATTATTTGAATATATTTTTGTTGTACTTTAAATTTTTGTTTTTCCTTTTTGTTTTTGATGAAAAACATGAAGTTAACTTACTTTTTTATTTGTATGTTTTATTGGAACGAAATTTCAGCTGTTATAAAATTTTCCACCTTAAGACTTGATTTCCGTGTTATACCAGTGATTGCATATATCTTACTTCCGTGAACAATGTATATATATGGGACTATTTATTTATTTATTCTTGATAACGCACATATTTTGTGAAACATTTTATAATAACAAATGTAAGGTGTTTTCTTAATTTTGAATCAGTGTTAATTACTTTCAGTGGGATATGAGACATTAAATTCACACTATTTTGCTTTAAAAGCATTGAAATGGTCAACACATATTGGTTACTGACCAGTGTCTTGGAGTTCTTCACGGAAGAATTTTTATTTCAGGAACTTTAAAAATGAATTTTTTGAATAATGAATCTGCTATTATATATAATACATTAGTTAATTATAAAATAGAACAACCAGTCAGTAAAACGAAAATTGGTAAATATTGCTCCCCTCACAGTGTTTTTTTCCCCAGCGGACTCAAATTCGAAAGTAGGAATCTTTCTCGCGGCCATGACTGCTGAACTCTCCTGATTACGAGCTTTGAAATGACGTAACAAAATTCACTTTTTCTAGAACTAGATGAAAGATTACATTCTATGACCCTTGCTGAGTTGTATTTTTCGTAAGAGATAAGAAAGTGACACTTTTTGCGATTCTCACTATTTCAGAGTTTTCACTTCCACACATAAGAAATTCTTATTTTTTTTTTTTTCACTTTCATTTGAGCAATGAATCGTCCCTATTCGCGTATTCGTTTCAATGCACTGCTGGTAAAATATTTACGCTCATAAGAGAAAAAAATATTAATTTTTTTTGTGCAAGAAAAATAATTTATTTATGGAAATTCAAGCCAGAAAAATCACGTATGATTAGGAAATTTTTGAGTTTCATTATTAAAATGTCAAGAAAGACATCGAATGCATACATAATAGAATCATTACATAATGCTTGGCGTATTCATTTATTTAATAAGTCACAACCTCTTCTATTCCTGGAGAAAATCTTATTCTTTCCGCCCTGTACTGCGGATGTTTTAATTACTGTAGCATTGTGCTTTCGAAATTTGCTTTAGATGTGTAGTAGTGTGCTGTCGAGAATAGCATTTTATAAACCAGAAATACAAGGAAACATCTCTTTTCTTTCGGCGACATTAGGGTTGTGTTAGGCTCAATGGTATGGATAAATGATCTCCCGTGACATTATTCTGACAAAAGTAATTTTTTCGATTAAGGAAAACCAATACTGTATATTCCGGTGTATGACGCGCATTAATGCTTTTAAACTAGGTACATTCGCCATATGTTTTTACGAAGAAACCAGAAATGTGCATGTGCAATGTTTTTGTCGATTCAAGTCTAGAAGTAGTGTGTGAGGGGAAAAGAAAAGTGTGGAAAGAAATAAAGCCTGACATAAATGAAAAGTCCTTTAAAAATGTAGAATATCTAACAGTTTATATGGAATGGAGAAAGATGATTATTAATTTATGTATCTGAGTTAGAGTGATCGTGAAAATTAAATAGACTTCGATGATGTGCCTCAATATATAAAGAAAGATAAAGGACGAAATTTCAAGTTATCGAATAATGAAAGTTTATAAGGTATGTCCTTTCTTTTAAATCTACAGTAATTATATACAGTGGCCCACAAAAGTGTTCGTACACTTGTAATTTTCTATAAAATTTAAAGCTTTCGACTAATAAAAATTAATATATCAGAATTTTAATTTCTTATGATATCTGAAACTTGTGTTCTTAATGGAATAACATAACCCATTTTTATAAAACGAAATATAACTATTATTTTAAAAAAATTAATCAAAAAACTACTAAAAAAATAAGCCACAAAAATCTTTGTACATTAAAAAAAAATCTCAAAATATCTTTAAATATTGTATTTTTTCTTAATTTAATAGGAGAATATATTTTAGCGTCCACAATAACTTTTAAAGTCTTGGTATAGATTTCATCAGCTTTTTGTAATTTCTGCATCGATTTTTGTTCCTCCATTCTTCTGTGATTGTTGTTTTTACTTTACTGTGGTTTTTTATATATATGTCATGTTTTCTTTTTTAAAATCCAATTCTCATGAAATATGTTCTACTAGGCTTAAATCAGGTAATTTAGGAGGTGTTTTCATAATTTGGAACAATTATAGAGACATCAGCAGCGTACATTGTGAGCAGTGCGCTTGACGTCATTATCTCGTTAAAAAAATGAAGCTATCGCCAATATCTAAATTTTGGGCAGATAATTTAAAATTTATCTTTAATATATATTTAAATAGAGCTCATGATTCACAGTAGTATCAAAAAATACTAAATTACTTAATCCGAAAGCCGATTTACACCCCCACGCAAGAACACCCCTACCGCCATGTTGAAACAAGCAGGTAGACGTGTTCTTGTTCTAACTAAGCTCTTGGAATTAAGTTCCTCATTCTTTTTCTCCTACAAACTATTATAAGCCCGTCAGAACCAAAAATGTTGAAGCTTCTCTCATCCCAATCAATTTGTTTTTAATGTTGAACATTCTGAAAATTAATCCCAAGAATCTAGTTGGAACAGTGAAGCATGAAGGTAGAAGTATTATTGCGTGGGGGAGTAAAACAGCTTCAGGGTTAGGTAATTTGGTACTTTTTGTGTATGATACCAAAAAATGGTACCAAAAAATATTTAAATGAACCTCATGATAACATGAGGTTCATTTAAAATCACCTGATTTAAGCCCAGTAAAACATATCTGGTGAGAATTTGAATTAAAAAAAGAAAATATGATATATAAAAACAAAACGTTAGGCAAAAACAACCACAGAAAAATGGAGGGATATTCATGCAGAAATTACAAAAACCTGATGAAATCTGCACCAGGAAGTTTAAAAGTTGCTGTGGATGCTAAAAGATACCCTATTTACTAAATTAAGAAAGAAGCGCAGTTTTTTAAGCTATGTTGAGAATCTTTTAAGTGTACGGAAACTTTTGTAGTGTAATTTTTTAGTAGTTTTTTTATTAATTTTTCAAAATAAAAATTATGTTTTAAAAATTGATTATGGTGTACGAATGCTTTAGACGCCCCCTGTTTGTTTATATGTCTTACAGGACACGTATAATATGTAAGGTTAGGTAATTTTAAAAAGTTATGGAAGAAAAAGAATAAATAAACGCATGTACATTAAATTTCATACAGATGCATCAATATGTAAATGTAAATAAATAATTGCAATATTTAAATAAAGGAAAAGAAAATCAGTTTCACGCGGGAAAAAGCGTATATGAAACTTCAACTTAAAAAAAGACACCCTTAAAAAGTTTTTACTTCATAAATAATTAACTCTTTAAGTAATAAATTATTGTATGTCTTTGTTATTTCTGCAAAAAATCTATCAATATTATTTTGACGTAAACTAGCTGATGATGCTCGGAGCCTTGTAAACTTTATTCTGCGTAACGAACCCGAGCGTGGCGATTCACTTGCACTTATCTAGTTTTTCTGCTGCACTTTTTTAATGGTCTTTTTGTACAAATTGATTCAGTTATTGAATCAGAATATGATCAATTTCAAGTGCTACCTCATTTGAAATAGAAATTCCAGTGGGATTTGAACAGTCAAGTCTTCCAAGTAGGGTCCCCTATTAATTTATGGCATTTAATTGAAGAAGCAACGGGACAAAATCTATTCACGGTAAGTTGTTGCTTATAACCATTGTTTAAGTAGTACAGTAAACCACTTAGATCTGTCCCATACGAGAAATAAGAGCTGCTTATAGATTTTTTATTTATAGCTCTAATGTGTGCACACAAAAATTCTACGTACATATTTCATGAAAAGAAGAAAGTAATTTCTAAAAATTAAATTCTTAAAAAAATTTTCGGAGAAAAAATTTCAAAATATCATTTAGACAAAAATTAAATCTCAGGATTAGCTATTTTAATCCCGGGATTTCAGAATCCCGAGGCTTCAAACTCTAATAGGCACATTACATACTTTTCTTTATTTTCAAATCTAAATCAACTGCGTAGTTTCTTTTTTATGTAGAGTACTCCCTTGCAGTGGCGGATTAAGCGGGTGTCGGACCTGGCGGCCCCCAGGGGCCCCCAGCACTGATAGGGGCCCCAAGCTTGATGAATGCAAAGGCCAGCGACAAACGAACCACGCCACCTTGGAACAAAAAAAAAATTGAAAAGAAAACAAAGATACAATGAAACCCCGCTAGAAAGATCCTAATGCAAGAGAAATCCTAATGTAGAAAAACTCCTGAAAATATTTTTAACAATACCGTTATCGAATATATCAGGTGAATGATCTTTTTTAGTTTAAGTGTTAAAAATAATTTAAGAAGTACTATTGGAGAAAAGACAAATTGAACAACATGGCCATATTATATACAGAATAAAATGTTTTGGACAAAATAGATATGGTAAAAATAATTGATGAATTTTCCAAAGAGAAATCAAACTGTATAGTAAAACTGCAAGCCCTTAAGTAAGGTTTTTAATATATATATTTTTTCTATACAGTTAAGACTTTTCTTTAGCCGATGAGTTTTATTATAGCAATGCATTTTTTTTGAGAATTTAAAGTAAGCGACTCTCTTTTCATTAATTTAATTTTTCGACTCTTAAGCCCATGGGCCCCAAACCTTTTACCGCCAGGGGCCTCCAGCTACCTTAATCCACCTCTGCCCCCTTGCCCCGAGTACAAAAATGACGGATAAAGATCCTTAGTAAGACAGTCAAATAGTACAAGTTACAGTTGTTTCCAATTACTTTTTCCTCACCTGCTAGCGCCAATATAGTAAAAAAATATATATATACTTGAAAATATATCACATTGCTTTTTTATGTCTCTAAATTCACAAAATCGAGGTTATATAAATTTAATGACAGACATTACGAGATTCTATCTCGTGATCCAAAAGATTTCCAGAACATTTTCATATTGGAAATTATCCCTGCATTTTCAAATAAGAAGTCATAAAGGTGGTAATGGAATGCAATATGTAAATCGTATGGTTTGTGAAGATAACAAATGGCTTCAATATCTCTCTCTCTATTTCTCTTTTTTAAAAGGTCTCGATCAGTCATTGGTATTCAATACCCCAACAAGTATTAAATCATCATCACATAGAAAATTTTAAAAACTACTCAACATAAGTAGCTTAAGGTAGTTTATCGCACGAATCAATGCATCGTTCAGTATGGTTTATCACATTTCTGGAAAAACCAATTGGGGGAAATATGTGTACATGTGTTTCCTCTTTTATATTGTAAAAAATTCACACACATAACGTTTTACATTTCAAATTTCTTTAAAAGCCTTTGATGCATTGAAATAAAACAAACAAAATTTAACCTCACACTCAAATTTTTATCAGATTCAGTACACTTTAAAGTTTCGATTATTTGCTAAAAAGTACGAAAAGTGGAACTTTATAAAAGGAAAAACCTTGAAATTCTGTTTTAAAGTGTCGCGTAACATCAAACACACGATCACAAACAAAATGCTATTTTTTACTGATTGAATTAAGAATGATAAAGTATGAGTCGAAATCCCTTCTTACCGCAAAAAACCTAATATAGATTATTTTGCCCAGCCAGAAAAGAAACTATGTAATGCTATCTGATAAAAGATGCATTAATTTTATCAAAGAAAGGTTTTATTTGAAAAAATTCTGGCCTGTTTTAATGCATACACTCTGGAATTAAAACGCTTCTCATAGTACAAGATAAAAAATAAATGAAATTCGTCCCACAATCGACAGCTGGATCACCCACCATTCATTCCAAACATGGCAAAATAAGTGGGAGGGGAAGCAAGAGAGTCAAAAACCGGATTGAAGGGATAAGAGGGGAAAAGTAAATCAATGGGGAAAAAAACAATTTGCGAACGGAAAAAAAAATCTGCAATTTCTTTTAAACTTTTTAAAGAAAATTCCTTAAGAAATGCGATACATTGAATATTTTTCGTACTTTAACTCAAGAGCTATTACTCACTATAAAAATATCTTAATCATTAAATGGGGAAATAAGTAAGATTTTATAATTTTATTATACGTATCTCGCATATCTATGACCAAATTTTTATATATATTTATTATATTTATATAATATATATATATATAAATTAACTTATGGGAAATTTTAGGAGGAAAGTTTTTGAAGATTCTCAGATATTCTTTCTTTTTCAAACACTATATTCCTAGGGACAAATAAAGGCGTAAAGCATTTTGAAACCTCAGAATGGTTTCTACTTATTTTTTTATTTGATTTCAAAATTTGTCAATTTGATATTTACCCATTATCTTATGTGCTCATCATTCTCAAACTTGAAACTTTAATAAAATACGTGATATGACATTGCGTAACACGAACTGATTGATGCAGCTGCTTGTGTGATAGCGGATAGTTTTCTATCAGGAGCCATTAAATCTATTTTCTGTAAATTGTGTGCCTCGTACCTTACTAGTAGTAAAAGTAACTGTTTAAAGTGAACCGGGATTTTCAGCAGTGAGGCCTATTGTGCTTGGTAAATACTACTAGGCTTGTACTGGGAATCATGCAATTAGTTTGAAATATTATTAAATTGAGTACAAAATACGTTTTCATTATTTAATTCGTGAATGAAGTCTCGTAGTTGAGCGAAAATTTTTATGTTCATACTAAATATTTTTAAAACAATTGATGTTCTCTCATTCTTGCGTAAGCAGAAATATTCAAATTAATGCTTGGAATGTGCGATTCTCCAATTTATCAATTGCTTTGTTGTTGTTTTTATATTTTTTCTTCAGATAAACAACACTTTTTTTTTTTTTTTTTGTAACGTGAAAGTCTGCAAACTTTTAAAGCTTGTAAGATTTTTCTTCATTTTAACAATTTTAAATACAATTTGCTTTTCATCGTCTTATTTACTTAAGCCTTTCGTGTCAAAACTTTCATTGCATATACAGTGAAATACGTTACACAAAACAGCTTAAGACGAAATATCGGTTAACCTAAAATAATACAACGATCCCTGCAAACTGCTGTGTATTTTCATGTATTTCTTTCCCTTAACACGCAACGAAAATCGTATATAACGAAAATATTTCCCTTCTGGAATGTTTTTGAAATACCCTCAGAACAGACTGTGACTCGAGCCAATTTTGTTTATCTATAAGCTACTTTCACACCCTCCACTCCTAAAAACGCCACATAGAAACATCTCATCTCTCATCAGCTGACTTTGGAATTCGGTGACGAGTACATCGCAGTGTGAGTAAAAATCAGTGAGTTTGGTTCGCGTTTTTTATATATATTTTTTAATTTTAGAAGAATTTATTTACGAGCACAATGGCAAAGAGATCAGGGGAAAGCAAACTTCTAATTCGCTTAAAATGAAGATGGAGCTTCTTAAGGTTTGATGCAAATCAGGAGACGCTTAAGGCTGCTTTTGATCAAAATCAGAAGACGAAAAAGAAAATCTGTAAAGATTTTGGCATTGCTAACTCTACATTATCAACAAAACTAAAAAGAGAAAATTGCGGAAATGTTTGAACGGAGTAAGTATCGGTCAGAGCGAAAATGGATGAGAGTGGGCAAGCACGAATATTTATGAATGCTCAGAATGCTTCTATATCAGAACCTTGAATGCTAGAAACAAGCAATGAACTTGCTAAGCAAATGGGTAGTACATTTTCTTCAAATTCAGGATGGTTGAAAAGTTTCATGAAAAGAAATGGCACAGTACTAAGAAATGTTTACGATGAAGCTAATCAAGTTTTACCTACCATGACAGCAAATTGGTATCAGTAGTCTACGATATTTGAAGAATTCTTTAGCTTTTATTAAACATTTATTTTTAATTGATTTTAATTAAATACATGTATAGATACATATCTATATGAAGGAAATGTACTCTAATAAACTTAATTTTGTCGAATGTATGGTTTTTTTCTATATCTTTTAACACGAACAAATATTTCAGTCCCCCTCAGTTTCGTGTTGAAGGACTCAGTGCAAGTATCCTGGAAGTTTGAATTTCAGCAGCACGTTTTTAAAAATCATTTGTCAATGTTTCAAATCAATGGGATTGATTTTTTTTTGTTTTAGCAGGAAGAAAATATTTCAATTCCGTGGCCGAAAATGAAATTAGTTTTCGTTTAATTCATGAAAATTGTATGTATATGGATTGATAGGAAATGTTATATGGAATATTTGTCATTTACCATCAAAAAATATTGGTAATTACATATAATTATAGCTAATTTTCCAAAATTATAAAGCTTCGCCAAATGCTGTTATAGTTTTCATGCATGCGCGAAAACAAGTTCTCGCACTAGCTCTATCCTTATTAGCCCGTTTACAAACAAATCACATGATAAATGCTATCACGTTTTCCAAGCCGATCAGCTTATGCATCTCACTGTTGCATTTTGCTTTTTACTTAAACTTTATTTTCAAAAGAGCAAAACTGTTGACAAAAATAACGCGCAAAGATAAAATTAGGCACGGTTTAAAATCCCCCGTATTTTATAAGAAAATCTTATTTTATTCCTTTGAAAAACATTTGAGGCATTTTCACATATGGATATATTTATCCAATAAAATCAAATTTGAAACTGTATTTGGATTTTACAAGTACAACAAGCTTTGAATTCAATTTTCTGTATTTTTGATATTTTTAGTATTTTTAATATTTGTGTTTTACTAACAACGTTGTTTGTCAACCCGCATGTTTGCCGTGTGTGGCGTCCCGTAAGGATGAAAATGGTGTCCTGGGGATACCTTTGTGTTCCCTTTGGACCGCGCTTCGCTGTAGACGAGTGGCAGGAGTGAGCCCGCTCCTGTCAATCGGCTGGTGATACCTCTCTCCGGTTTCTCCGGAGAGACATTGCTTTAGGGTTTAGTGCTGCAGATAAGGGGTGGCGGGTTTACCCGTTGGATCCTCGCCCTGATGCTGTAGCACTTTATTCTGGGTGTACTCCAGGTAAGCGCCGTGCCTGGCAATTGCCAGATGACCGGCACACTGCCTCCCTTGTTGGACTCCGTGGTGGGTGGAGGCATGCCAGAATGAAGGGTTTTCTACGCTTATGGATCCAATTCAGAATGGCCCGGGTAAAGGCCTTATTTTACCCACTCTTAACGTTGACAAAATTTCTACCTACACTAGATTTTTAATTTCATCATTACCAAATAACGAAATGTCCAGAAAATCTCCTTTTGCAATCCAGAAAGCTATTCAAGTAATAGGTGGAGAACCTAAATCCGTCAAAAAATTACGTTCTGGTGACCTACTGGTTGAAACTTCCTCTGCTTTGCAAACAAAATCTTTTTTGTTGGCAACAACCTTTTTAGAATCCCCTTTGACAGTGAGTCCTCACAAATCCCTAAACTCCAGCCGCGGTGTCATTTCTGAACCTGACCTGTTGACCACCCCTGAAGCAGAAATCCTTGAAGGATTTTCTGACCAGGGTGTAATTCAGGTCAGAAGAATTACAATTAAAAAAGATACAACAATTATTCCTGCGAAACACTTGATTTTAACTTTCAATAGCCCGAATCTTCCTGGTTCTATAAAAGCTGGATACCTTAACTGCAAAATACGTCCGTATATTCCGAATCCTCTGCGCTGTTTTAAGTGTCAGAGGTTCGGACATTTACAAACTTCCTGCCGTGGACAACTTACTTGCTCTAGATGTGCATCTGTTGGACATGCTTCCACAGATTGCATTCTAGAGCCTAAATGTATTCATTGCTCTCAACCCCATTCCGCCGATTCAAAAATATGTCCTAAATGGAAAATCGAAAAAGAAATCCAAACTATTAAAACTAATAAAAATATATATCATATGTAGAAACCCGAAAATTAATAGCCCCACAACCATCTCAAACCTACACTCAGGCTGCTAAACCGTTAACTGTAAACAATTCCTCCCAAACAGATGAAAATATTACCAAAATAGCTTGTCCACCATTGAAATTGCTACAACCAATAAAATCCGTTCTGAAGCCAAATATATCTTCCTCCAGTCCATGCAGTTACCAAATCTTCTTCCTCATCTCAGGCACAACTCCTGCCATCCACATCTTTTGCTACTATTGCATCCTCATCAGATTCTCTTTCTTCTATTCCTATGTTTACTACTGCTCCCTCCACGTCCAATAGTCTTCTGCATTCTGTTGCATTACCTTCATCCCACCAAACACTTCCCCCTTCTACATGCAATATGTTTCCAGTCTTGTCCACTGTGACAAATCCTCCTGTATCTGAACCTAAAACCTTCACAACCAATAGCTTACCACCTACAACTATATCTTCTCCACCCCAGGCTTCACAATCTCGTACAAAAAAGCGTCCTCCCAAAAACTTTTCAAAACCTAAAATAGAAATAAAGATGACTCCACATAAACCAAGAAAATCAGCACCTGTTGAAAACACAACTGATGACGAAGACATGATTACGTATGACGTGGGGGAAGATGAGTTTGAATCGAATTCTGATTTTGTTGTAGTTGGGGGGAATACAAGGGTGTTCTAATTCCGACATGACACGATTTAAAAAATTTTTTTATCAATAATACTTTATTAAACTTGGTGGGGATTTCCCCACCAACCTTTATTACTTTTTGAATTTTTAGCAAATGACTTTTATAAACCAGAGATTTTGCCTTTTTATACAAACTTTTACCTTTTGAATCAAATTTTCTTTAGATATTTTTACGATTGTTTGGCGCAGTTTGGCCAAAGATGGCTCTTGCGCCAAAAACCCCAACACTCACTCACTCACCGTTTCGGTGGCGCAGAGTTGCTTGTTTAGGGGGGAATTATTCTGGATCCAGAACTGACCTGCATGTTGAAATTGGAATCATGAGAGGTGAAATATTTCGGGCCGTCATTCTGGAATAACATGTACGTTTGTTTCGGGAGGCAATGGGCACAGAATTTGTGTTTATGGATGACAACGCCTGTCCTCTCTCTCTCTCACCGTGCAAACATCGTAAACGAATCGGAGGATATCCGTGCCTTCAATCGGAGGATATCCGTATGTACTGGCCAGCATTTTCGCCGGACTTGAATCCAGTAGAGCATGCGAAGAACATGCTTTGCCGATGAGTTGCAGCTCGTCAACATCTTTTACATGTCTACCGGAACTTCGGAGAATATTCCTTGATCAGTGGTGTAATATTCGCCAAGATCAGATCGATAATTTTGTACCCCTCCCCCTCCCCGTCTACCCTGACACCCAGCTAAAGGTGTGGAGGGAAGTGAAGGATGATTCGACATGATAATTTCAAATTATTTTATTTAGCACTTTATTCGAATAAAAAAAACAATTAAATGCAACACAATAAATAGGATGTTCTAATCAGTCAACAGAGGGAGAGGACGAGAGTCGCGTTTTGGGAGAATACATCTAATAAATCAACCTCTTTAAAATAATCGATCGTCCACCTTAATATTACCTTACACGATAGATATATAACTAATGGCCACTTAACCTCTTTAATACTTTAAATATCAAACGTAATATGAAGGAGACAATAACTGAACTGTTGGCCGTCTTCTTATTACTTAAGGCTTAATCCTTCAAATACCACCTTCCCGTCTTTAATCTCTCCCACGGACTTTCTAACCTGTTTTTCGGTATTCTTTTCTTTGTATCTCACTTGTCACCTTTAGTTAACTAACTTTCTAACTATCTCACTTTATAACTCACTCACCAACGTTCTACTATCTATCTTTCTAGTAAGCGAACCTGAACTAAGAAAAATAAACTTAATTTGCATATCACGTCTTCTTCTTAGGAGAAGGTTGATAATTTTTAATAGCCCCAAAGATTTCCTAAGAGAGTTAGTGTAAGGACGCGTATAGATCCGTCGCAATTTGATACTCAGCATGCCTAGGTGTTGTACGGACTATATTGCATCGTGTGGGACACATACTATGTATTAATCATAACACCAAGCATGTAATATTGGCTTTTGTAAATATGTTTTTTTTTTTTTTTTTTTTTTTGTAATTGCTCCAGGAAGCAAAAATCGCAATTTTTATTAATGATATCAAACGTACAGCATCGTTTTTGCTCTTTATTTTTTGTTTAATAAAAAGGCTTAAAAAATAAGTCAAATTTGTTTTGCTTCTGACTTTTTGTTTGCCTGAATTTGCATTATTCTTAATTTATGGACATGAGTGTAAATGCTTCTGTGCAGATCCGCGATGTTTCTTGTTTTGAGATTTTGCTTAACCTCATAGTCTTTAGAGTACTTACGTCTTAGAATGTATATTTGAAAATACTCCATTGCAATTGCTTCCTTCGTAAATAAATCTGAAATTTCAATAATTTTTCACAAAAAAAATAGAAGAGCATTAAAAAAAATATTAAGAAATGTTATTATTTTCGAGCATGTGTGAACAAGATTATTGTATTTGAACATACGCGGGAGTGATTTTCCACTACGGACTGCATATCGGGGAGTTTAGTCTTGTTTTTCCCTCTACTTTTTTATTGGACGAAATTGATCCACGGTATAATACTGAAGTATCAAAATGTTTTATCAAAACATTTTTTCTTTCCAAGGAAATGGAAATCAATACAAAACAATTAAAGGTGCTAGTCTGATATCACGGGGCAGGCGCCAAGTTGTTGTTTATGTTCGCCAAGATGGGCGATAACATTACCATATGGTTACCTTGATATTTTTATCGTCTGGCGATGTGGTTGCTATGGAGGTAACGTATATTAGAAATAATTTTTATTGGTTCTGTTCCCGCGGTAATCCTATTAATTTCAGACGATTTTAATTCGCTTTCTTTTCTGAATCAAACTATATTTCAGTCTTTTGTTTTATTTAATGCTATTTTCGAACATGGATATTCCTAATATCATTGGTGAGAACTAGGATATTTTTTAAAAAGAATGAGTGTTGTATTTTTAATTATTGCTATAAATCGTTTATTTTCAATTCTTTTTATTTTTTAAAAATGTTTTTTTAACGTTTCTTGTTCGATGAAATTCGTTGAAGAAACTTGCAGTTTTTGGAACATAGCAAGTTTTCAGTACTTTTTAATTGCTATTCATTATCAATTTAAATATATATTATGTAATTTATTTTATTAATAATATAATATAAAAATACAATTATTATTATGTGTAATAATCTTATAATATTCGTTATTTGTAATAATTGTTACTTTATAAATATTATTACATATGTGTTATTTATTTCTAAGTATTGTTATTTATTTCTTATTATTGTTATTTATTTCTAAGTATTGTTATTTATTTCTTATTATTGTTATTTATTTCTAATTATTGTTATTTATTTATAATTATGTTAAATGAGCATTCTTATATATGTACGATTCTTATTATATTACAATTCGATGATTATTCTTTTTTATAAAAACTATTAAATTATGTTATATGATTATTATTATATAAAATAATAAAAAATAATACTATATGAATATCTAATAATTATTACTATTTAATATTATATGAATATAAAAAAATAGTTGCTATAAAATTAAATTATAAAATTATTGTATATTGCATAATATTACTATTAGTAAATATGATTTTTTTTATTATATTGATATTCATTATTTATTGATCTTGGTTAGTCTCAATCTATTCCTAAATTCTTCATTTGATATCAATTTTAATGTATATCAAAACAGTTCTTTATAAAATTGTTTTCCTGACGAGTCTTACGCTAGGCCGCCATCTTGGATTTCATTCCAACCACATGTGCTGATTGGCGTGATTCTCTATCGCGCCAAACAGCGTTTAGCGCCGTGCCCCGTGATATCAAACTAGTTCCCCATTAAAAGTACTCATAAAAGGATATTTTAATTCTAGTTCTTACATTACATATCTATTTACATCTTATTTTCGCCCAACGTCATCTTCAATAAATTATTTCAACTCCGACTTTATAAAAGGTTGTAAATTGTTCAAGATTAAGTTTTGAACAGTTTCAGCGCAGAATCTGTTCAGAAAAATTCCAAGGTTGAGAAACCTTCATAGTGTGTAAAGCGGCATTTACTTAATACAAGGTAAACCAAAAGTCTTGCTCTGAATATAAATATTTATTGTGTTCAAACTATTATAACTAGACATATGTTTGGATTAATTGTAAGCATCGTTTTGAACTTTTTTATAAGACCATTTACTCAGTGAGTTTCAGCGTGTGCTCCCTTGGTTGCTCGGAGAATGTCTAAGAGGTAGTCCAGCTTCCATCAAGTGTTCTTTAACATGTCTTGCACTTGATTAGTATGCAACCTAAGCCTTTTATGAAGAATTCTCAATTAAACTTGTTCGCAATATTTGAAGTTCACACGATGCAAGTTGATTTAGTAGGAGTCCGTTGAAACGATTGCTGAACGTGTTCAGCAGTTGCTTCACTCACACTACGTCTACCATTTCTAGGAAGATCCTTAACACACTGCCTGTTTCTTTAAATATTGCATACTTCATTGGTTTTGCAACTGGAGGTTTGCTTCCATAACAATGTCTAAATTTACGCTGAACATTAGTGGGTGATTCTGTTCGAAAGACCATTGGGCTTTTTCTTGAATGGACGCCATTTCGGCACGAAATGATGTCTTTCTTACAAATGTTTCCCCGAGTCACTCTTAAAGGAGCATTCGTGCCATTTACTGAACACAAAAAATTACTGAAACTGACCTATCCAACACTGCGAGAAACGATCTTCAAAACTGAGAGCAAACAGCTCACTTTTGAGTACTTCACATTCTCAAAATAGCTCCGATGCACGCTTACTCAGATTTGAGAATCGCATAATCTCATATTGAGACACAAGTACATTCTCATTTTTGAACCTGTTACGGGATCAAATTTTTGAGAATGAAAGATCGATATGAGTATATAATGCACTCATATTTGAATCTGTTAATGTATCAAATATGAGTTAAAACAATAAAATGAGTATGAATAGCATTTATTTTCGGTACTGTTGATCTAATATGAATTTTTAACAGAAAAATATTTATTAACCCAAATCTTAAGGGATTTAAAAATGTGATACCTGAGTTGTAAATTTTCACTTTCTACATCTTACGTATTATTTTATTTTCATTTCATGAAATTTTTACACTTAACTTCGAAATCAAAATTCATTTTACATTTATTGTGTGTAACAAAAAGGTACTCGCATATTATCGCGAAAGTGCCTAAGTTAAAGATAACTCGCCAAATTGGCAGTAACGATTTCGCATGTGTCCTACGCGCTGAATTAGCAACCATGTACTTCGTTTTATATAATGTCGCCAATACGGTGGCGACAATACGCAAGTATCAACAAAAATATTACTTTTCGAGAAAAAAAAATGCAACTATTATTTGATCACAAACTGCATGTCTTCGAACTTTTACCGCAAATATAAATCTTTGAAAACTGCAAAAATGAATTCGATGTAATAGTTAAACAAATGTGTATGCATTTTGAACTAGTTCCAGAAGCAATTTGATTCATTATTTATATTTATGTTTCTCTAGAAGCATTATATTGTTTCCTTAAAATCATATACAAGCAGAAAATTAACTTTTATTTAAAAAAATTCAGCCCTTCAATAATAAGTTATTAGAAATATCTAGGAAACATTATGATAAATAACAAATTTTTCTAAGTAAAAATTTCAAAACAATGCCAGAAAGAAATAGCTTTTTTACATATTATGTAACCTGAAGAAAAAAACATTTTGACTAAACTAACACTCATTAGGCCCAGGTGTGTAAGTACTCTTTATATCAATTGTTTTGTTTAAATAGAAACATCTATCCACATGGAAATAAAGAAAATGCATTGCTATATTAAAAATTAAGATCGTTTTTTGTTAAATCAACTGATTTTACACTCTCCTATCACCAAAGAAAACAAATATTATAGTTTTTAAGTTAATGGTTTTTTTAAAATTAAAATACTTAAAAATTTCAGTCCTTAGAAGAATGTAAAAACAACTAAAACAGTAGATTTTTGCATTAAAAAACATTTAAAATAAACAAGTTTTTAACCAACTGGAAAGAGTTTTTAGAGAAGTTTTCTGCACCCATTTAAAAGAAAAAATAACATCCCAAGGAGCAACAGAATCATAATCTAGCCATTTTTCTACTTTATACAGCATTTTATTTTCAATTATTCACTGTTAACAAGAAAAATAAAACAAACCAAAATCATATTGTTGAAATATTTATTCTGGAAATTGTACACATACATATATACATAAAAAATAAACAAGAATATAAGTGAAATTTGTGAAATTTTTTTTATAAACACTATCTAATCCATATTATAGTCAACTCCATCCTTATTTGTGCAGAACAGATTATGTTTTAGTGTAATATATATTGAATTATTATTGTAAATATAGGAAAGTGTGTAAAAGTACATAAATAAACAACTTTTAAATTTTTTTTTATCAAATCATGTCTTTGAGTTACAAAATGTGAGTGAAAATGCCTTTCAAACAGTGTTGTTTCAAATAAATTACATGTTAGGATATGCGAGTCATCTAAATTATTTACTGCAGAATTTATAGATAGCTGATTCTGAAAGGAATTTTGAAAGTTTTCTCATTAGAGTAAAATTTTTACAAAGGTTGTTCATAATTATATAGTTTTCGAAATGACTATCTACAAAATTTAGCATAACACATGTAGTGATATGATATACCTGTATGAGTATTTAGAACATAAGGACAAAGGCTACAATGTGAAACCAATGGTCTTTGGCAGAAAGTGCAAAATGTATGAAATTCATAGATTAATTTTATCCATAAAATATGTATAAAAAAAAAATTCAGAGCTATATCAAAATTTAAAACAAATTATGAGTGGAAACATTAAAAATCAAGATTTGTACTAACAAGCAGAAATGAAATTAGTGAAAATTAAAAATAAAGCATTCATAATTTAGAAACTAGATAAAAGATTTAAAAAATACAATTTTTATAAATATTGCACGTCTACCTGAATTTCACATTTATAAAAACAACAGTTAAAAAATACCACACATTGGAACAATATATACAGGAACTAATTTGCTATCAGTACACTACACATTAAACATCTTTTAGAAGTGGTTTTGAAATCGCTGCAAAAATTTTGGCATCCAATAGTATTCAATCAATGATGATGGTCTCCCACTAAGAACTCAACACGACAATAATTTAAAAGAATGGCTTATTCCTGGCAAAAAAGGAATTACATTAAGAAGTAAAAACATAAGTACTTTTTTTTATAGAAAACCAATTAGAAAAATATGAATGCCAGGATTTAAAGAAATAGAACAAAAGGTATTTAGAAATGCCAAGAAAAAAGCAGAAAAAATAAAATTGAAACTGGAAAAATAATAACTGCATATAAAAGAGTGGGGTGCTCAATATCAATTGTTATAATTTCTTACTAGTTCTATTCCAAAATGCAGAGTTAGTGTAAAAATGTAGTACAGAGGACCCCACGCCTTTACCACGATGACATTAATTTTCTAGTTAATCATTTTATTCTTATATTAAGATTTATTTCTTACTTTTTAGTTTGATAAAAAAGCATGTTTCTTAAAACTATAATTTAAATTAATTGTGCTTCAAATACGTCAGACTGAACAAATTACGTATTATCACAACAAATGCCAAATCTAATAATAACACACCAAGTTGGCAACCCTGATTGGTAATTGCGTCTTATTGCAACCTATTAGCGATATTATATGAAATGAAGCACCTGGCAGCCAATTCAGTGTGTACCACACATAGGAAATCGGGGTGGCCAACTCAGCGAGTTATTTAGAGTCAGCGATTGTCGCAAAAATACACAAGTACCCTCCGAGTTCCTGTGTGTTGAACGTGCTGAATTGGCAAACAGGTGCTTTGTTTCATATAATGTCACCAATTGGTTGTGATAATACGTAAGTATATACCAAGATTTATGTTTTTTCACTTGTGTACAACATACCTGCATACAGGAGTTTTTGTACCCAAGCTGTATTAATTTTTGGTACTTTCATAATATTGCAACCATATTGGTGAAATTATATGTAATACAACACATGGTAGTCAATCTGGCGCATACGACACATGCAAAATCAGGTCAACGTTATCTTGAACATTGGCATTGTTGTGGTAATATGTATCGTAAAATCTGGTGTATGGTGCACACTTTTAACACAAAAAAAAAGATTGAATTTTATGCGTGCACGTTATATACCAGGTATAAAAATAAGAGCTTTAAAAAATGTGAGCACAGGAAAAAAAATTAGATTTCTACATAGATCAAAATAATGGTTATTTAAAAGAAATGGCATTCCTTATGAACTTAAAGGGTTGCACTTCTAGATGTATACTATTTTTTACTAAAGCTTAGAATAAATGACTTTCAAACTTTAAGAGCATGACTCGCATACATCTCAGGTTTCTTCATGAAAATGGGGGTGCACATTTTCAGCAAATAAACATAAAAATTAAAAATTGCTACTTGAAAGTATAAGTGCATGTAATACGATAGTATACATGATATGCCAGATTTTATGGTAAAAACATCATTTTTCTCTACCTTTCTTTAATGAGTAAAAGCATAAAATATATTTATATTGGGTTAAATATAAAGAATCTGATATATATACTTCATTTATTTTCATCCAAATAAACAAAACACTATAGTCACAATAAAGGAACCATAAAATAAATGTAATGAAATAATTTCTTTATGAGAACTTTTAAGACATTTTCCATACGTTTACCAATAAGCTAGAAAAGTTCTTTAAAATCTACAAGAAATTAGTCTCTTAAAAAGATTACTAATTGAAAACAAATTTATTTTGTAGGCTTGCCTTTTTCAAGACATGCAAGCTATTTTAAAGTTCAATATGAAAATAAAACTATTCCAATGTAGCAAAGGAATACTTAAATTATTATTTGCCTATAAGCAAGTGCCCAAAAAATCAACAATGTGACTTATTATGAATCAAGTAAATTTCATTAAGATATGTGACTACCCAAAATTCACAGTTTTGGTGAAAATTTTCAAAAATTACTTTTGTGTTTTTATTTTAAAGACTATACATTTAAGATTCCAAAAACACTCTATTTTTGTTTCTATGATATCTAGAAGCAAAGTTATAGCATAATTAGTAAACTGGAATTGGAGTTAACAAAACCAGATGCTGATCCCTACACAAAATATTTTTAAGATATTGAATTTAAATTTTCAGAACATGTATTATTTAGTTCTATCTGTGTTATGAATCAAACTCTAATCTCTGTGTATATACAGTGAACCCAAAAAGTGTTCGTACACTTGCAATTTCCTATAAAATTTATTGTTTCCGACTAATAAAAATTAATATTTTGGAATTGTAATTTTTTTTATATCTGTAACTTGTTCTTGGTGGAATGACATAATTATTTTTTTAAAAATTGTATAACTATTATTTTTAAAAATTCATAATCAAAAAGCTCCTGAAAAATTACGCCACTAAAGTCTTAGAACACTTAACAAAAATCTCAACATAGCTTTAAATATTGTGTATTTCTTTCTTAATTTAGAACTTAGTAGGATATCTTTTAGTGTCCACAACAACTTTTGGACATCTTGATATAGATTTATTGAGTTTTTGTAATTTCTGCATTGATTTTCCTCCATGCTTCTGTGATTATTGTTTTTACTTCCCATTATGTGTTTATATGTCATGTTTTCTTTTTATTTTAAATCTAGTTCTCCCCAAATATGCTCTGCTGGGCTAAATAAATTGATTGAGGAGGTTTTCAGGAGCTTTTTGATTATTAATTTTTAAAAATAATAGTTATGCTATTTTTAAAAAAATAATTATGTCATTCCATTAAGAACAAGTTGCAGATATCATAAAAAAATTACAATTTCTATACATTAATTTTTATTAGTCGAAATCATTAAATTTTATAGGAAACTGCAAGTGTACGAACACTTTTGGGGTTCACTGTATTTATGTACTTCATTGCATTTAAATGTAAAAAATATCATTAATTTTGTTAAAAATCGAATTTTTGCATAAAATTTGGCATATTTAAAAAACTTTTAAAAGTAATACATATCTTTTAATTCCTAATATATAAAGATGTTCCATTATTTATGTACTGTATAAATATTATTTGAATACATTCATTAGAATTTTGTGTAAAAGATCCTAATTGCAATTTTTCATGAAAATTTTACTAAACTCGACAATTTTTATAATCTATAAAACTCTCCAGAAAACAGCAAAAGGGTTGAAAATTAGTTAAACATGAAGCTAAAGAGTTTGAGCTATAATTATGGTGAGTTTAAGAAATGTACAACTAGTAGAACATTTTTCATATTGTATTTAAATCTTTAAAAGCATTGTCTGAGAAACTATGCTTTTTGGCTTCCCGGTAAAGTTCACAAATGGATTTCTTTTTAAGACATTGAATTAACATTTTAAGAAAACTTTTGGACTTTTAAACTTTTATTTTATTTGTATTATAGACTATAATCTCTGTGTATGTATATATGCATTTTATTGCACATACAATTTGTGAGAAAAAATATGCTTTTTTTAAAAAAAATTGACAAATTTCAAAAAAATAATGTAACTCTTATCGCTCTAGGCACAGATAATGATGTTATTTGTGTGCAGTTTTAATATTATTTGAATATATTAATTAGAATTTTCAATACAAGGTTTACTGTAACTGCAATTTTTAACTAAAAATTCCCAATCTATCCAAAATAATTTAAAATTTTGTGGAATTGTATTTTAATTCCTGACTCAAGTGTAGTATAGGGGAGAGGGCCCTTTCGATTTTTATATAGATATTATTGGTGAGATAACGAATTCATTCTGGCTTCGGGAAACCTATCGCTAAGTGAAGTAGCTTGGCGATCGATTTTGGTCACCAAAAAAATTTGACATCGCCAAGTATCTATACTACACTTGAAAATTAATTCCTAGTTCTATGCACACCCTTTTTAAAGAAAAAAGCGTTTTTTTAGTTGAAAATTTGTTTCAATAAAATGCTCCGAGGGTAGGCACATACCTTAAATTTGTTTTTTTAAATAATCCGCCGCATTTTTATCACATTTTACCGCTAAATTCCTATAAAAGTCTTACAATATCAAAACAATCTAGTACTCATGTGTTCGTCCGCGGGTAGCGTGGTAGAAACGAAAAATAGTTCGGAAGATTTATGAGAACTAAATTTGTTGTTGAACCCCAATCTTTAAAATATGTAGCCAGTATATTAAAAAAACTTTTTTAATCCTGAATATCTTTTTAATTTGTTTGATAGTGTTAATTAACCATTTTTTGAAATTTTGAGTACATGTAAAGTCTCATATTTGTAAAGGCATGTGTTCAAATCTGATATAAACAAACTCATTTCAAACTGAGCATCTCCATGTAGTCATTTTTGAGTATTTCTTTTTTCTCCGTGAATGATACAAAAGATGCATTATTTTATTAAATGGTTATTTTTGTAAATAATTTTTATAATCAGAGCTACACTTTCACCTAATTTTCTACGAATATAATTTCGTCTTCGCCAAGATCAATATCGGTTGTCCATTCACAATATTAAGTTGTCTGACGCACGAACCACGCGGTATGAAAGACACTGCATGCTGCAACCACTGTTACAACTCGAGTACGCTCACGGGTAGAGGATTTAGTGCTCTGGTGCCTAGTCCTGGGCTCCCCTAAATAGTTTTATACTCATTGGTGCTAAGTTTTGCAAGCGAAATTTCTAATTAAAAAAATACTTTTTTCATTTATGGGGGGGGGGACCATCAGTAAAAGCACATATTTTTTAGGAAAAAAAACCCTGGCACCCATAAGAGAATATTTCCCTAAAGAAAACTAAGTATCGTTGAATAAAAATCCATTAGATTACCACAATTAATTAGATGGTTTGCCAATGTGAATAAAAAGGGAATAATTTATGGATATATCCACAGAGAGAGAGAGAGATTCGACGTTACAATCTAAATATAAGCAAAACCAGCAACTAAGATTTTGTTTGAAAATTCTAGTAGAATACACGGGAATTTTTTCCCTTCAGAGATATAAATACTATTCAGATCAATGAATTTAAGGAAAGATTCTTTCTCAACTTATGTGGCAACAAAAAGTATTATAGAAGCAAATTAAACGCAGAATATGAAATGCTACTCCAGTTAACTTCAATAGGGATAGACTTCGAGAGTTTGTGATACAAAAACACAAGTATATCTCTGTTACTAAATATATAATGCCTGATTGGATGATACCTGGAACGTAAATTGATATTATTGAGTAATTTCTATTAGTATATTATATTAAAATTTTTGAATAACAAATGCAAAATTTTTCTTTGTTTTTTTTTTTTACATAAAATATCCATAAAATGTTAATTTGCTTTATAAGTATTACTTTATTCTTCAAACGGTGAAATGGGGTTCCCCAAAAACACTTTATTGCTCTAAGGGTTACGACAGTTAAAAATGTTTGAAAACCACTGGTGTAGAGCATGCCCGGGACGCTTTGTGGAGGGCAGTTGCAAGTTTCAGTTGCCCTCAGAGAACTATCCAAGGCTTGAAAACAAAGTGGCTGAATGATTGAGATTAATTGCTCATAAATTCCTTAATTTCCGTTATAAAATCACGGTGTGAGGCCTGTTTATCTGAAATAGTGGACCATACCCCCTATTAATTAGTTTTTTTGTTATATTTGCAACTGCTGTTTCAAGCTCTTTCGATGAGTGTTACGCTCGACCATGCACGTGTATTTTAATTGTTGAATGGTTATTTTTTGCATTATATCAGCCGTATGTAGGTACATACCAAATTTTATTAAAATCTGTCCAGTAGTTCTAGTGATAATCGACAAAATCTAAACATTCTCTTAATTTTGAACACTGTTCAAGGTACCCAATCTATGAAGTGAAATGCAGCGTAGTTTCTCCATCAATATAAAATCAAATTTCTGTGCTCTTAACCCATTTCCTTTAATTTTTATTCTAATTGAAAAAAAATCATTCTTATTATAAATTTGTTTGTTCTGTAACATTTATATTCAATACAAATGATTATTTATTTCAATAATTTTTAGTCATTGTATTTGTGAAACTAAACTATTTAAACTGTACATCAAAATTTTAATGGGGAAATTTTTCATGCAGGTATTGTTTGCTGTGATAATTATTGTTATTGCATTTTGTGCGCCATCAAAGGAAAAGTCCGAATTTATCAACAGTTTTTCAGGTAATATTTTTATATTGTAGTATTTCATTCATACATTATACTTCGGTAAACCTAATTACTTGCATTTTTTTTTTCATTCGAACTTATTTTTTTTTAAAAAATCAAAATTTAAAGCGTATACTTATTCTGTTTTTCATATTTTGAATTACATAAATCATTTATCTATCGTTACTTTAATTTACAGATTAAATTTGAATAACCAAATATATATATATATATATTAAAGCTTCTTCACTATAACTTACAAAGAAAAAAAAGTAATAAGTGTTCATTAAAAGTTTTTAGGGAGTATTAAGGTTAAAAGGTAGTTTTCCCGGCATTTTAAAATATTTGGAAATAACATTTGTACGACATCGGAGTATTCTTTCTTTCAAAATGCTTAAGAATCTCTTTGGAAATTCAAAAAGGATTATTTAAACAAAAGATGAAACGTTTAGACGGAAGTGAAATAGGAATGAAAAAAATACTTCTTTATTATCTAATTAAAAAAACAAATTTTTCAGTCAATAACAAAGAGTTATGGAATCAAAGAATATTAAATATGTTCCTCAATTTCTATACTTTATATCAACTTGTTTTCAAAACCATAAGGCATTGGAAAATCTTGCAGTTTAATTCTTTATAATGGATGGCTCAGCATCTGCACATTACTCTTTATTTTGACCTTAACTCAGCCAATATTTATGTCAACGTTTTCAATCATTCCAATAATTTCCTTCATCTTTGGAAGAATCTATTTAAACACCGTCAAAATATGAATGATTTACGATTGATTAAAATACACTGGTGTTCAATTGTCTCACTGGTGTAAGATACACACACAATTTGCATATCCTGTCGAATTTCATGCAAAAAATTGAACTAATTGTAAGAACACTGCTTCGAAACGAAGATACAAATCTTGTACGTCGAGTACGTAAGTGTATATGTGTGTGGAGGTGGAGCTAATTAGAGAACGGGATTTATAAGTGCACCTGCCCAAATCCACATTTCGTTCATTAGCACACCTCACCGAATTTCTTGGTGTGATTTTTAAGCAATCCAGTTAAATTAAAACTGAGACAGTAAAATGAGTAACCACCAACGTTTTGATGATGGAATAAAGGGGCGAATTGTAGGTAATCTAGAAGCAGACCAGTCTCGAATCCAAATTTATAGGAAATTCAGTTTAACGCTGAGGTTTATGTTCAACTTAGGGAAATAGTTTTAGAATACTGTATCCGTCAAAAGATAGCTTGTTCAAGGTCGTCCGAAAGCCATGATGGTCGGAGATCACCAATTGTTCGAGCATGAATTGTCGAATTTCAGGGGTGAATATTTATAGAAGATTTCATGAGAGAGGGCTGTTTGCAAGAAGACCTGTTGTTTGCATCCCGTCTGTTCTACGAACAGGTGAGTCCGTTTAAAAGGGATTGGAACAGGGATCCATGGGTGACCATTCTCTTCACTGATGTGCCCTGGTTCAACCTACCTGTGATTCTCACCATGCTTTCATATGAAGAGCATCAGATTTTCGCTGCCTGCCCTCCAATGTCCTACAAATCGACCATACCTCTATGGCTTTAAAAGAGGCACTGGGATTGTTGTGAGGTGTAGGAACGATGTGGAGTGCTGTGTCAGCCTTTATTGGGGGGTAGTGGGCTCTCTGATTTTCTTTCAATGAATGACAACAATAGGCCAAATAGAGCTCATCTGGTCGAAGAATTTTTGGAAGGTGAGGATATTCGCAAATGGCCTGATCTCTTAAACCCCACAGCCCGCTAGCCTGATCTCTTAAACCCCACAGAGCATTCTTTGAATGCTCTGGGGAGGGCAATGGCAACTCTAACCCCCCCCCCCTCTGAGAACCATTCAAGAGCTGCAAACAGTGTTGTTTAACGAGCGGGCCCAATTACCACAGGAACTCATAAATTCTCATTTACAGAATAAAATCATGGTATCAGGCATGTATATCTGTAAAAGGGAACCATAACCCCTATTAACTTATTTTTTTGTTCTATTCTGCAGCCATTGTGTAAGGTTCTCATTTTTTGTATTAGTGGCAACAGTCTTTATCGTGTTTTACATAATGTAATCTGGCAACACCAGATCTAAAAAATGCTGTGCCGAAGTAAGCGTATCGTATTGCAGTATTTTCTTTCGCTATTATTAAACATTCTTTGTTTGTGAAATAATTTATTATTCTTCAAAAAAATCATCTCTTTAATCTTTGTCTTATATGCATTAAAATGAACTTCAAAACAGTAAAATATTCCAAATATAGAGTTACTTACATGCAGCGACGTTCCTTGTACTTTAAGCCAAATAGATTATTCGGATAATCGCCAAGTACACCGAACACGATATCGCTAAGATTTTAATCTATAATTACTTCTTGTTTCTCTTCAACATCACAAAAGAAGACCTCTGCAACATCAAATATATCGCCAAGTTCATTTCGCTAACCAAAGCAATATAATGTCTACAGCTACCGATATTTTGAACTATTTGGAACGGCATTCGCTTCGTAATCTAAAAATCGCCAAACCAAAAACGAAGTGCCTTTCAGAAAACTCTCCCCAAATGAAAATAAAAGAGAATTAGTTTCGCGCATCGGGGATGATAATAATGAAAGTACTAATAAGTAATTTAAAATGGATTAAATATTCTTTGCATACAGTCTCAAAAAAAAAAGTGACGAGGGTACATTTTCTGATAGAACGCAACCATTAAAAGGAATTGAATATCTGTGAAAATAAGCAGATGGTATTTACGTACTATTTTGCGACAACATTCAAAATAACTCACCAAGTTGGCAACCCCGATTTCGCATGTGCAGTACATGCTGAATTGATAACTACGTGCTTCGTTTCATACAATGTCTCCAATACGGTTGCAATAATACGTAAGTATCGAGCAAATATGTTAAGTAATCCTTCTCATGTGTGTTCCCACCTTTATCTACTACTCAAATAGATCCAAGTATTGCAGCTGTTCTCTCTACATTAGTTGAAACGCAAAAACAATTGTTGGATAGACAAATAAATCTAAATGTGATCCAAATCACATCTAGAAATGACACTGCAAAATAAATTCAATTTTTTACAGGAGACATAATTGACAATGTCTTCAAATGGTTGAAACAATTTCAGATTTAGCTAAATGGTCCGACAAACTTAATTTAATTAATGCTCTATTACTCACCTCTCTGGAACTGTAAAAAATTGAGAATTAACAACAGGAAAGAGATTTCAATTATTGGACTGTTTGGAAAACTGCTCTCGTTTCAGGATTTAAAAAACACCAAGACTTTATAGCACATCACCAAAGGGAACGAAAAATGAAACACAGTGAAACTTTAGTTGATTATAATTATGCAAAAGATGCCCTTTTGGAAAAAGCTCCTGTTACAGTTTCACAACAAGACCGTATTTCAGTGATTATAGGTAATGTTTTGAAAGAAAAATGGCAAATTGCCCTAGCTATCCAAAATTTTAATACAGTTGAAGAATTAATTGTCATAGCAGTGGCACTTGACGTTATTCGAAGTGTTAAACAAGATAACAAGAAGCAATGCTCGGCATCTCAATTTAGATTTTTTTAACACATATGCACTGATGATACTCGAGATATTAATTGCTGGTGATGGGGACGCAAAGGTCATGCCTCTGTTACGTGTCATTGGCCTCCTTTTCTACGTGGCTCATCTATAACTAGACCAATTTCGAAAATCCAATAGTCAAGCGAATGCCCCTCTCCCACCTTCTGACGGCTAAACAATTCATGGTAATAATACATTATGTGGCACCTCTAATTCGAACTCTTCAGATTTATAACGCAACTTCAAATACATGTATTTCTATAAATTGTATCGAAACACAAACCAATAAGCATGCATCGATACCTCTTATGATAAACAATAACTTCAAGATTTAAGCCCTCTGCGACCCATTGTGCTGATACAAAAGTCTTACGTTCTAATGATGTTGTTATCCACCCATAAACTCATGGGAAGTTTCAAGTTCACTATCACTATTGTAGTATTAGGATGTATTTCTTGGAACATAATTGTTAGTAACGTAGAACACGTGATGCCTTCCATTTCCTCTCTTTTTGGGATTCGATTGCCAGCAACAAGTCCAAATTAGAAGCACTTATGATGCTAATGGTGCACTATGTATTTCTACTCCTATACCAGTGTATTCATGCATCAAACTACATTACTTCTAATAAATTTTCACGACCGCCATTAGAGGATGTAATTTTATCAGAATTAACAACAAATATACTCCCCTCTCAAAAACACAACTCATCCCAAAATTTGCAAAACTATTGACGATTCAACAACTAAACTTAATGCAGTAATCGGAAAATTTTCTGACGTATTTTATACTGATGATAATATTGGACTATGTCAATATATATTGAATTCAAAATCAAATTACAACATAAGCTCCATTAGATGTCGACCATACAGACTCTCAGAACCTGATCGCCAGTTTCTTAACATGTAAATTCAAAAATGTTTGAAACAAGAAACTTGTTGCCCTTCCACACAACTCAACTTATGCGGCACTTGCTTTCATTGTGGAGCAGCCATTCCATGAAAACACCCAAAGACTTGTTGTAGACTATTCATGCATATATAATTAATTCAGTCACAAAAATTTATTCACTCCCAATAGACTAGAAGTTAGATGTTAATAAAATACACCGTAGGAAAGTTTTACACTTCTAAAGCGGACAAAATCTGCATTTAATACCATTCGTATAAGAGAGATTGATATCTTCAAAACTACGTTTGTAAACCCTGTGAACATTATGATTATTAAAGAGATCACACAAACTCTCTTATATCTTCAAGGGACCGTTTGTGATTGTACGCCCAGTCGGTGCCGTGCGCTATGAGATCAAGCCTACAACACACTCCAAACAAGTTTATCAAAATTGTCCATGTGCAACATCTTCGCCCTTACATCAAACGAAATGCAACTATCATACAAAATAATAGCTCGGACGAAGAAAAAGATTCAGCTGCAGAAAATCAAGATACAGCAGAAGACTTTCAGGAAGTTTCTGTGACCACTGAATCCTCATCAAGTCCACATTACTTGCGTCGTCCTCCCAAAAGATTTGAACAATATGTTTCTTAAGACTTTAATTCTTAAATTATGCTTTAGTTTCAAAATTTTTATGTCTTTTCTAAAAATTTCTCACTGAGCGGGGCCGAATATATGGTTCTTATTTGTTTGTATTAGTGGCAACAATCTTTATCGGGTTTTTCATATTGTAATTTGGCAACACCAGATCTAAAAAACGCTAAGCAAAAGGAAGCATATTATATTGCAATATTTTTCGCTATTATTAAACATTCTTTGTTTGTGAAATAATTTATACCATTCTTACAAATCATCAATTCTTCACATTTTTTTATCTTATAACTGTTTCATACATTTCGTCTCAGGTGAATGTTTTTCACAATCCTGCGAGTATACAGTGACTGTAGAATGATTATTTTTATGTATTATAGCAACCCTATGTACAAACCAAATTTTATTAAAATCTACTCTGTAGTTCTAGAGAAAATCAGCCAACTCTGAAAATTCTCTTAAATTTGAACACCAGTGTAGTTTACTTACTGACATAAAAAAATAATTGTTTTACAAGAGGCACAACAACAATTGAAATAATTATCAAGGTTGTTTGTTCTTAATTATTTTTTTATGAAAAGAGAATTTTAAAATAGCCCTAATTTTTTTTTAAGACTTTTATGTTTCCACGACTTTATTCTTTTTGCCCCTGGTACGATTTGCATACACTGATCTTGATTCGTAAGATAATTATACTAATTTATGCATATTTAATTTTGTTTTCTCTACCTTTTCATGATTTTGTATTAAATTTTAATGTAATCCTAAACTTCGTCTCAGCACTCAACCGCCTATTAAATTTAACTTCAGAGTATTTGCTAAATTACACGCATCTGGCTTTCATATCTTCAATAAAGAACCTTTTCAGTTTTTTAGTTTCAAAAGTATTTATATTGTACTGTAGGTTTTGAAGAAAAAAAACTACTGTACAATATGAAATTATCTTCATTAGTTCTAGCTTGAGAAAAAAATTGTATATTTCATAATTTTATCAGTATTAAAAATGCGTACCGTATATTCAAATCAGTTTGATTTAAAATTTATCATTCAGATAATTGCTCATTTAAAATGTTTGTTTTGTTTTAAGAGGATCTCATCGTAAAGAACATGCTTTCATTCAATTTGTTTGCAATCCATTTTCGGAATATTCATTTTTCTGTATTCCTCGTTTCAGCTTCAACCCCACTGGAATGGATCGACGATTGCCCCAAGAGCCCTCCAGTCTGCCCTTCTAGGTATTCTGTTTTTAAGTTTCAAATTCAGTAATTCAGTTCAAAGTCACAGTAGATTAAATGGATAAACACAAGTTATCTTTATGTAACCGTCAGGGCGAAATCTTGGAATGGGTTGAATTCATGACGGTTACATGATAAAAGTGATCACGTGTTTCCCGTTGAATTCAAAGCTGTGACTCTACTTGTACTTATTGTTGTACTTTTAAATTTCAGATGCAATTTCAATTTTCATAATGTGGAAAAAAATGTCCAAGTATTTAAATTCTTTTTCGAAGTAAAAAAAATCATCATATTATGTGTGTACTTTTAAACCCAGTGTGTGTGCATTCTGTTTACCTATGTGCATAACTATTTTTAACTAATTTGTGCTTTTTTAGAGTCTTTAAGATGCAAAAGTTGGCAACAGTGGACACATGAACGGATTGATTGGAAGCACGTGATCGCATTTACCATGTGACTATGATATCACATGAATTTCCCTCATTGTGAAATTTGTACATAACTTGAAGTTATGTACAAATGTGCAGTTACTTCTGTTGAATTGATACTAAAGTAAACAATTTAAGTACTAATCAAACATAGCGACTAAAATTATTTTTTATTAGAAGATACCAACAATTTAAGACTAAAGTAGTAGAAAATCAAAGGCATGTCTATCATTTTTGAAGTGAAAACTTCTTTAGCGGCGTTGGGTACTTTTTGGTAGGGGAAAATCTTATGGGTTCGCGTCACCAACATGCTCTGACTGGCGCATGCGCAGTGTGCTGTTCGCTTTAGACATTTTTTGGATGGTTGAAATCTTGTGCGTTCGCGTCACCGACATGTTTATAGTAGTATATCTATAGCTATACAGATGACATATATTGCTGTGTACATCTTATAAGTGAAATTGAATGGATTTAGTGAAAAGTTCAATGTGTAAAAACTGAGCATTGTTAAAATAGTGTTTTTGTTGGATTATTATTTAAATCGTTTAATTGAAGAATCATTGTGCAGTACAATAGTGTGAGTACTAAATAAATATACTAATATTTTTAAGATGAAAAAAATAACAGAAAATTATTTTAAATACTCGCATTTATTTTGGTGTTTGAAAATTTTATATTATTTAAAATTATTTTAAATCTTCGTATTTATTCTGGCGTTTTAAAATTTGTATTATTTATTTTCTAATATTTAACCTCTGCAATAAATCACGCAATCCGGATTAGTATTTCACATTGGCTTAGACGTTTTCTTACTACCGTGGTAAAACAGACATCTAGTTGTTCAATCATAATTTTATCGTGGATTTTGAAATTAAAAATTTTATAAAATCTAATAATAATTCAAGATTAATGTGCTGAGGTTTAAAATATGGTTAAAAATGCAAAATTATAGTTTATTAACTTATATCATTAAAATCTTTAGTTTGAAATAATAAAAACGGCTCCGACTTTAATTTCATTAAATATTTTATTTTATTTAAAAATTTAATATTTCAAAATCATTATTTATAAACTTAAATTGTCAAAAATAAAATATATGCTCTTCTACTTTTTGCAAAATGTTATTACCTATAATTTTATATCATTCGATTTTATTATTAGAAATTTACGAAAAAATATTGTCAGGGAATTAAAGTTATTTTAAATATTCGTTGTTCATATTTGCTTAGATCTTTAACATTTTCCCCTAATTTCTGCTTTGGCAATGACTATTCACAAATCACAGGGAGGTACTTATGATGCTATTGTCTACGAATACGATCGCAAACATCCTAGAGAATTAGTTTGCGTAGCTTTAACAAGAGTAACGAGGATTCAAGGTTTATTTTTGGTTACTCAAGAAAATATTAGCAGCAGCTGGAAATTTTGGATTGGTAGAAGAGGAACACCTCTAAATGCTTCAGAAACAGATAAACATCATAAAATATCAACAAGTCATCGAGAGGATCTAACGTTAGAATTGAAAAGGCTACAAAACAATACACTACAAACGGTCACCACAACTTTTCTAGAATTCATCTCCAACAAGAAAGGATTATCGATATTTTCATTCAATTGTCAAAGTTTGCATGAGCATGGAGCTGACCTAAAAAATAATGCTATCGTAAAAAAGTCAAATGTTCAGCTTTTGTCGGAAATTCGTATGAAAAACGAAGAACCACTTGATATTCCAAATTTCAACTTTGTTGTAAGTTATAAAAGACCCGAAGTTCCAGCAGCAGGCGTAGCTATTTATCACAATTACTCAAGATACGTCACACTTCATTACTTTCCATATGGACATACATACTAAATTCACTAGAAGCATTGGTGTTAATGTTTCTGATATAGGCGAGATATGCGTTGCTCATTGCGATTCCGAGAATGGGTAATACATATTAATGGTTGCCGTTTATTTATATTTAGCCTGGAAAATCTAGGAGACAGATAAAACAATTTTTATTCGAAAATTTGATGATTTATACAAAAGAAGGTTCTGAAATATTCGATAAAAGATTTGGCGAAAAATATGATAATGTACCGATGATTTTAAGTGGAGACTTCAATATTAACTTTGCAGATGATAAAAATCTACCACTAATTGAATTTCTAAATGAAACACTTAATTTAAATATTTCCAATGATCGAAAACTCAGTACTACAAAATATAAAACGACGATTGATGCGGTTTTTACACGCGATACTTAGATAAATTTGAATCAAACATATTTTCCTTTCTTACTTTAGTTACCATAAGCCTATTGTATCTTTTTTAGAACAAAATGAAATAATTGAAAGTACAAAAAGTCTAAGTATTGTTGAAATTAATGATGACAATGATGCAAGGAATTAAAATAATATTAAAAATCAAGTACGTTGAATTTTAAGTAAATACAAATACTATCCATAAATAATATGATTGTATATTAATTTTTATTTCAATTGAATTGTATTTATATTTTGTTATGATCCAGTACAGACGTAATATATTTGAATAACAAACATGCATTTAGTTGTTGCTCGGAGTGTCTATAGATGTGAAAACCAAATTGATGTTGATAATTTTAATTAAAACATTATGAAATTTCAAATCTTAATACTAAAATTTCTAAGTTTTCACTTCTATCGGCAGTCTCTATAACTGCCAATTTTTTTCTTCTTAAATTAACAATTTTATCTCTCTCGCATTTAAAACATGTTTGCCTTTTGTATCTCGTAACATTTGTGATGAGAATAAATAATAAAAAACGATCCAGGGGTAAATTTTTGAGTTTTATATTCCTCGTGAAAGTTGGTATTAAAACTATTTATTCAAACAAAAGATTAACGTTATTATTACAAAGAGTACACTAACCTTTTTTTTCTTGTAAAAAGTGCTTAGGCTATTTATTCATCAATCTTAGAATACTTTTTCTCTTTTAAAAAGTGTTGACTGCCAAGGGATAGTCTGAGAAAATATTGTTTCTCTTTAACAAACTACACACATACACTGGTGTCCAAAAGTTAAGCATAATTGATAATTATGTGAATAAAGAAGGAACTGTAAATCAGAATGGCGCGAAACGCGATATGCGAGTGTAAAATGGTTATAAAATAAGGAAGCAAATCAAAAGAATGATAATAATTAATTTTATTATCCAAAGTAGCAGTTTGAAAGAAAAAAGCAAAGCAAGAATTCACATTTTAAAGAAAAAATGAAAGAAAACATTAAATAAAATACTGACGCTGCCGTTTAATAAGGCGTGTGGTCACCTCTGACAGCCAGGCACGCTGCACAGCGATTTACCATACTTGCTATGAGATGATCAATGAGTTGTGGGCTCAAAAGGTTCCAAGCTTCTTGGAGAGCTCTCTTCAGTTCTGTAACGGAGCTTAGTGAGTGCGAAAGAGCTGCAATTTGTCTCCGAGCATATCCCATACATGCTTGATAGGATTTAAATCAGGGGATTTCGCAGGCTACGACATACGCTGGATGTTTTCCGTTTCAAGGAAGTCATCAATCAGCACCGCTCGGTGACATGGCGCATTATTATCCATGAATATGAAGTCAGGACCGACAGCACCTCGAAACAAGCGAACATAAGGCTCAAGAACTTCGCCTCTGTATCTTTGAGCAGTCACAGTCCCCGTGTCAAATAAATGGAGGTCTATGCGGCCGTCCATCATGATGCCTGCCCATACCATTGCTCCCCTTGATGGAAAATGATGTCTTTCCGTTATGTTTCCTGGTTCAAAACGTGTTCCACGTTCTCTCCATATCGTTACCCGCCGAGAATCATTACTCAGACTAAACCGGGACTCTTCACTAAACATCACATTGGCCCACTCTCCCACACTCCAATGTTGATATTTCAAACTCCAGTTCAAACGAGCGCGTGTATGCGCAAACGTGAGGGGAACGCAAACTGCTGGTCCTCTGGCATACAGGCCAGCACTTATTACCAGATATTGGTCTTGGCGAGGGGTTATGACTCTTGGTCGACCTGATACTGGTTGTCAGGTAACATCTCCCGTTTTTTGAAACCTCTGCCACAGTCTTGAGATCACAGACTGGTCCACATTCAGAATTCGAGACACTTCGGTTTGTGATCGTGAGGATTCCAGCATTCCAACGATTCTTCCTTTCGTAAACATGTCCAACTGGCGTCTTTGTGCCATCATTCACCTGGTTTGATGGTTAACAACGTTCCTTCGTACAGCAGTTGCACGAAACTTGTCTGAACTGCCTATGCTGCTTGAATCGGTTTCTCCGCGTTCCGACATGCGCCGGTGTTTCGCGCAGGGCGTAGTCGACTGAAACGTTTTGCATAAACCCAATGTTTCTTCTTCACCCACTTAATATCCGCAAGAAATTTGGAATAATTTTACGAATATTTACTCCATGTTTTTCGCATTTTACGATTTATGTTTAGCTTTTGGACACCAGTGTATATTAATTGCATTCAACTTTTATAACAGACTACAGAATCAACATTAAGCAGTTAATTATGAGCAAATAGTCCTTTAAAATGAACTGTTAAATCGTTATTTCCTGTCGAACTATTCCAGGTGTAAGTGTTTTGGGTAAGATATTCATACTTTGGTATAAATAATTCCAGGTTTAATGTAATTTCTTGATAATTTTAATATAAATGTCATCGTATTGTTGTTTGGTTGTTAAACCTTAACGACTGCCCATTTCTACTCAGTGCAAAGGCCCGCTAAATTTCCTTATTCGTTGAATATTACGTGTGTCAACTGTCTACTTTTTTGTTTGGTTTGGATCGATGTCTCAGTTAAGTTAAAAAAAAAATAGTCTATTGGAGACGACTCCTCTTCATTTTTTAACCCCAATGATGAGAAGAATTTCTGAGTAGGTTATATACTTTTCAAGCTACTCTGGAGGAGAACTTTTGCTAGAAAATTTATATTTAATTTATTACAAAAATCATAACCAAAGAACGATCTGTTTAAAGATAAATCAATTTTAAATTGATCACAGCAGCTTTTGATTGCTTGCGCATTTCATGGTCAGTCTGATTTTACAAATGTCGTTCTAGATCAGCATGAAGGATAATAGAATGATGGACTTTATAATTCTAAGACAATTCAAGGACGAAAGCGACATCTGGTACCTCCCTTTCCTAACGTCCACATCACACCTCATGAGAACTTTGAGATTCAGTTCTATTTAAATTGCTGCAGCTTCATTATTTAATATATGAATCAATACTTGAACACGTAGCGAGAACATTACGTCAGACAACCCGTGGTGGCCACATTGCTGAATGGTCATGGTCGCGAACTCGTGGCTTCTGTTCGAGTTTTGTGATAGTGTCATTAAATACCTGCTGTGTAGAGGGATTGATGCATGATAGAACCATCGAATCCGAAACTCCTTTCGTTGGCGTGTTTTGGAAGTCAGGCATTCAGTTAGGGTACCAACTCGGGTGTGGTTCTCGTCACTAGATCATCGTTAAAACTCGGGATTATGACCACCTCTCTCTTATTCACTTTATTTCTCGGTTGATGAAAGGATGAATGGCGTTGAGTTACATACTTTCTTTAACAATACCAGTTACCGGCGCTGAATGTTCAGTGTTCTATATTCAAGATTAATCTTTGAAAATATCTGCTATGTTACTTTTAGCACCAGTGACGCTTTACAAGTTTTATTGAAATCGCAAGACCTCTGAAGCTTTGCATCATCCATTTGGGTTCGAACATTTAATTTTGTCACAGTGTAGTCGGGCAAAAACATAAGATAAAAAAAAAATTAAGCATTATTTAAAAAAAATCGTGCAACTTTTATAATGAAATGTCGCACTAATTTACAGGGAATCTTTTAGTTCTCTTGTAAACAAGTAACGCTAAATTTATTCTGTTTATATTGGTGATTAGTAGCAGAGTCAAATCATAACGTATTTTCTTTTTTAGCTACGAGGGAGCTCCACCCCTGTTACTGGTATCTCTGGACGGCTTCCGGCCCGACTATTTGAAAAGGGGACTGAGTCCGACTTTGGCTCGACTGTCCCGGTGCGGTGTACGCGCGCCATACATGATGTCTGTCTTTCCCACAAAAACATTCCCTAACCATTTTAGTCAGGTCACGGTGAGTTAATCTGTTTTTAGCTTTTCATGTGTAAGCTTAAATTCAGGAGATCTCTACCCTATGTAAGAAGCTTTATAGTGGTTCGCTGATTAAATTTTCCTTTTACCATTGCGTAAGAAATGCTACTGTTTTTTTCTATGTGGATAGAAAGGAATAAGTATAATTTAGCACATACAGTATCGATATTTTATTAAAAAGTGTTAAGTTCTAGCAACGGAGTGTGACAAATGTACATTACATATTATAACAAGTAATATAAAAAAATTCTAACGTCAATTCCTACTTCGTTAGAAAAACGTACAGGCGCCATCTGTTGTAACTACAACAGAAATAACGCAGAATAAATTTTAAATTAAAAAATAAAATTTAATTAATGAATTAATATTTGAAAAAACTGTATTAACATCAAGTGTCATCCACTACAAGTTTAAGAAATTCATTTGAACTCGAATGGATGAATAGAAAGTATTTTATTAACGATTGAAAAAGCGTTGGACTAAGTAGTGTCACGGGTCTATTCGAATTTTTCTCACTAACAGTCCTCTTGGGGAAAAATATATGGGTCTTTAAAATTTAATGTACTGAAAGCCTTCCTTCGAAAAAGATGTGAATATGTAAATTTAGACGTACGTAAAGATTAAACTTTCGAGTTATAGGGAGAGAGGTTAGACTGCTACGGCTAGTAGTGATTGATTAAACGTGAAGTGAGGTGTGGATACTTCGTAGCTGATTATTGTAATATTAAAGTTGACGCTTTGCCAATTAGGAATCAAATTAGATTAGGTCCTTATGAATTCGAAGATATTGCCTAGACGTAAGTGATCTGATTATTTAAAGTCTTCAAGTATCTCGTCTGCCTCGCTATTACTTTCCATATTTGGTATTTGGGTGCATCGCTTAACTTTGGTTAATATAATTTGTGTTGTTCATAACTAAGAATAAATTGAAGTTATTTTGAATACGGCTAATCTTCCTTCCGACCCCCCCCCCCAAGGGATGAATTCATTCATTCCTTACAGTAGAAGCTGTCTGAATTGAAAAAAAAAATGCTTATGCGCTTATAATAAGCAAATCTTTATTTTTTGCCCTTAAATGACTGACTAGTTGCAGCTTCAGCGTATTAAAACGGAATATTAGCATGATATGTTAAGGCATGATTTTCATGGGAATGGGGTTCTGTACCAATATCTCGTTGATGGATTCGCTAACAGTATGAGCAAATGTCCCTATTTGAGAGAGGACAGGCAATAGGACTAAATGAATCAAGATGGTCCGATCAGAAGATGTCTCGACATTTGTCGACACTACCATTCGACGATATTTGTACGAATGGGTGAACCGCTGCCATACAAAACGTGAAGGAGGTAGCCATCAAATGAAAGCGATGATAAAATATAAATTGCAATGATTTTCCTTTCAATGTTCACAGATCCCATTACGTACTTGCCAATGATCAGACGAGTATCTGAGACACAAGTGATGGTAGTGACCATCGATAGATAATTCAGCGAACGGGAACTGAGGTCACGGGGGATTTTCCACCGATTGTCCACCACCAGTGCATACCTCCAGGCGAGTTTGCAGTGGTAGCGTGTGCATTAGTCTTGGACTCTCACGAATTGGCATAGAATTGTTTTCAGGGATTGGTGCCATTTTGAGCTGAACCCAGATGAACAGCAGAGGTGTGCTTGAAAGCGTCCAGGACAGAGGATGGATACTCGTTTAACTGCCGTTCGGCACACGGCTCAATAACCATGAGTTATGGTATAGGGTGCTATTTAATTTGTTAGTTAGACCCTGTGCTGTCATCCATGACACCCTCAGAAATATGAAGATTTATCCACCAGATACACCCTTTCATATTGTGCTTTCTTTTACGGACAACATTAAAAGATTGTCGTTTCTTTTAAACAACATCTTTCTTACACATCTTTCCACATATCTTCCTTATGGTATCTCTCTTTCCACATATAAAAAATAAATAATATCCCGTGAGGGATTTTATTAATTTTTCATATGAGGAAAGGATTTTTTACTTACATGTGTTGAACCAAAAGCGGAAAGCAGAGTACATGCAATTTTCTCTCTTCAAACAATTATATCTCTCCAGCAATGGCATTCAATTATTTACAAAATATCTGCAAATTTTGCTTTTAGATTTTTTCGTAATTCCGTAAATATCCGTAATTCTGAAGATGTTTGTCAAATAAGGTTTATAACAAATTTATCAACATCCATTCACTCAAAAATTAACAAATTTGTAGAGTAGTAGAGTGCCACTGGGAATGGTACCAAGTGCCACATGTGGCATAGATTACCGGCCACTGTTATGGAGAGTATTTTCAAAAACAGAACTCTGTTGATTTTTTCGGTGTCAGTTCCAGAATTAGTTGATCTTTTCATAACTTGGTTGTATGCAGCAGGAAGGATGAATACTTTTAGCAAGGTACAATTTCTGACCGGTAAAAGTCAGGTGGGCCGTACTTTATGTTGTCCGGCGATTGTTTTACTTTTATTTTCACTGCGGTAGTATTTGTTCTTTGTAACTTGTGGCATAGTGTGTACACGAGTATTTTTCATAGTGATGTCTTAGGATTCCATAAATTTGGTACACTAACAAAATTATTACATAACAAGGAGTTGTTTTTAATTCCGAACATATTGATGTTTGCCAGATATTTTTTATTTACAGAGTGTCCTGAAATGGAAGTTTTTCAAAGATTTATAACAGAAAAACGGTTAAGGTTAAAAGAAAAAATTCTTGCAGTACATGTATGCGACAGAGCATAAATGCTACCTTCCAGAGTTCCTGCTTTTAGTTCAAATAATTTCCGACTAGTTGCACTTAAGTTCCTTCTAAGGTTTTTATGCACGAAAAATCATCAAAATACGCAGCTGTGGAAGAGGTTGGTGTTTTTACAATAGGATTTTTATCTAGGAATAAGTGAGAGTAGAGAGATGGAGGAGCTGGTTTTGTAGAACGCGTTGAAAATGATGCATTCGTTGGAGGAAACGCACTTGAATTGTACTGGAATTCCACCGACTGGAGTGCAATATTACAACAACAAGAATTTTGTGTAAATTTCAAGTCTCTAGTGGTGCGCAACCTAATTCAATGAAAACATTGTACGAGAAATTCACATGAAGAGATCAAATATGAAAATACAGATATACAGGTCGTTGAGGAGACAACTGCACGCTCCCCTAGATGTTTGAAAAACTGCAGCCACGCAGTGTTAATTAAGGAAAACGGAAGTGTATACATCGATGAGCGAGTGCCTTGCTCGCTTAACAAAACTTAGACACATCAATCATTTCCGACCGTATTTGTAGAGAAAATAAAAATGTTGAACACACACAAATGAAGTATTTCAAAGAATTGATGGTGACAGTACTGATGTGAACTTCATACGATTTTAAGATGAAGCACATTTCCATCTCGATGGATTCACCAATCAGATTAAATTGTCAAATTTGGGGGATCAAAACCCCTCATGTACGTGCTCCATAATCACTCTATTTTCAAAAAGTGACTGTATGGACAGCTATTTCCTGTAAAGGTGTAATTGGACATTTTTTTTTCTACCTGATACAGTGACTTCGATACGAAATATTAAAATTTTGCACGATTTTATTGAAATTAAAAATGTTTTGGTCAAATCATCCGCAACATTTATACAAGAGGGTGCTAGGACTCACCAGACTGCTGAAGATTTTAGTTTCTCAGAGAAATATTTTAATAACTGTGTTACTACTTTAAATTACCCATTCTTCTTCTAAAAGGGAATATTGTACCACAGGGGTGTCAAACTCGTGGCCCGTGGGCTGCATGAGGCCCACAAAGAATGTTTTTGCGGTTCGGCCAGTGTATCGGCACACAATAATACATAATAAAATATCGAAATTTCTCTTGAAATAGGTAAGATAGTTTCATAGAAGAGGCATCAAATATCAGGACGTAAGCATTAAAATGTTCCTGTTCTTTTATTTATTTATTTATTTATTGTATTATTCGAAATAAAATTACGTTTCAATAAATATGGTTTTCTTTTGTGGCCCACCTAAAGTCAAACATTGTTTGTCTGGCCCAAGTTAGCCTTTGAGTTTGACACCCTTGTTGTAGCTGCTGTATTCACCAAAACTAGATTCGAGTGATTCTTCCTTTGGGTTATTTGAAAGATATACTTTACCTGAAAATTCCTTAGCAACACTTAAGCAACTTGAAGAAATAACCCATGGCGGATATGTGACCATTCCACTGACCGCTTTACAGAAAATGTCAGCTCGGATAACAGCATGTGATTGCGACTGGTGGTGGAAATTTCGAAAATATTGTAACGTGACTTTCATTCATTAAAGAGTTTTGAAAAATTGTTTGTTTGACTGTCAGTCTATTTAGGACAGTCAGCAGATTCACTGCTATGGTGTCGATAAGGCTATACTGATATCTTAATAGATGAGGGATGGATTAACACAAAATGATAAATAGTTTACGAAAAATTGATATTTTTTTCCTGTACATTATTTTACCTTACACAGAAAAATCAGCGCACTAATTAATAAATGTAGCGTAAATAATAATTTATTTTTCTGGTTCTCTGAAAGCGGTGTTTCATGCACCAGACAGATAGTAAAAGATTAATAGTGTGATTCGTAAAGTAGTAGAACACTATGGAAATGTATCATAAAAACTTTTAGAGCCATTTCATAATTTTCTATTTTCTCTTATCTCGAAAATCTCAATTATATGTGCGGTATTCTTCATAACGAATACAATTATTATTACAATAGCAATCTGTTAAAATCATTTACCTTGTGTGCTTAAAGATGATGCGTTGATGCTTTTCGTCCACAAAACTCAAGAATTTCTCGAAATCTCATCATTTCTTAAAATACTTGAACGTTAATTAAGGACCCTAATAGACCAACATTTAAATATAGCACACATGCATGAAGCAAACCTAAATATCTGATAATCTAAACTTAACTAATATAAACTAACTATATATATATATATATATATATATATATATATATATATATATAATTCTGATAACTAAATATCTAAAAAAAATCCATGAAGAAGCTGACCCCAAACAGAGAGAGAGGAATTTGTCAGGAATATCTCCTTTACATCTATAAATAGGCATCTGAAACCCTTTAAAAGATTCAAATAAGAAATCACCCTTTCTTTCATAAAATTGAATATTTAAAAAATAAATATTAGTGTAAAGGGGTAGAGAGTAGAATATAAATTGCTTGTGAAATCTTTTATCAGAAAGAGAAATTATGTGCCAGGATACACATTTTTTCAGATATTTACAAGATGAAAACTGCACTCTTCTTTTCGATGTATTCATTATTTAGTTAGTTTTTCTTTAAAAATTCAAGCAAATCCAATAATATATTTTAATGAAAATATGTCGATTGCGCCCTAGAATAAAAATGTCCCCCACAAAATTTGTTTCCCTGGATTTTGAAAAAGCCGATATTCGTCCGTGATCCTTTGAGAAGAAATAGCGTGTTGACGGAAACATGGACTACTTAGGGACTATACACTGCTAAAAAAAATTAAGGGAGCACATGGATTTAACAAAAATATTTCCTCTGTGTGTGGCGAAATTAACCTTTTGGCTGCTGTTGCTTTGAGAAAAGTGACTGGAACATGTCACACAGCGTGATCTAATGGAATCCATGGCTTGGCGCATTATCAGGAGACTGGAATTCGTGCAAACGCAAATAACTGTAACGGACGCTGTTAGAGTGGCAAGAAGTGTCATTGCAAAACTGTGGAATCGGTTCTAAGAAACAGGGCATGTTCGGCGTCGGCCAGAACAAGGTCATCCATATACTACCACAGCAAATATTGACCAATATAATCCTGTTAACATCTCGTTAAGACAGAACAGCAAATGCTACACAGATTCAAAGACAGTTTCTTTTGGCAACAGGAAGAGTCTCAAGTCAAACAATCAGAGCTAGGCTTTATGAGGGTGGTCTGTGCACCCGTAGGCCAATGATGTGTATTCCATTTACAGCAAGACACCATACAGCCCAAATAAAGTGGGCTTCTCAACATCAAGACTGGATGCAAAGTGATTAGATTCAAGTACTTTTTACAGTGGTTTTTTGATATTGCGAGAAAAGGGAATTCGAAATAATCCTATATTCGTCTAGGAAGGATCACATTTCAGACGGGGGTTTGATAATAGGAGTTGGAATCAGCATAGACGGACGTAATGACCTGCATAATATTCGGAATGGAATTTTGACGGCTCAAATGTTTGAAGACGAGATCTTGAGATCCCATGTTGCACCTTACGTTTCAGCCATTGGCGATTTCTTTCTTTAAATGCATGATAACTTTCTTGTGAAGAACTTTCTTAAAATTGAACCAATACAGCGAATAAAGTGGATAGCATGCTCTCCTGATTTTAATCCAATCGAGTGTGTTTGGGACCCACTCGGACGACGCTCTATTGCAAGTTCAAGGCCTCCTGTTACATGGAGAACGGGAGAATTGCACTTCTTCAAGATTGGAACAGTATTCCCTAAACCTCATCGATAACTTCATCGCATTCAAGCAAAACAGGTGTGTCGTAGTCTTAGCAGTTTGAGGGGATCACACGCCGTATTAAACGTCCTGTATTATTACCAAACAATCGTGTTTTTTTTTTATTTTATTTACACGTAACCAAATTGTTGCTTTGAAGCATTATCTCATGTTCTTTATAGCATTACAAAGAATTAAAGTTCCCATACAAATTGGATGGCCCATATAATTCGAATTCCAGATGGTAATGTCAAAAAGATACTGCAGTTCAAAGTCACTGGGATTCGGAAGTGTGGAAGACCAAGCTTGAGATGGAAAGATTAGGTAGAAGAGGAGGAGAAAAGGAGAAAATTTGGAGAAAGAAGGTGAATGAGAAGTCACTGTGGAGGAAACTTCAAAGGAAGGCCCACGAGGGGCTGTCTTGGCGGATATGATAAAGATGATGACAAATGTTTTTTGCTTATTTTTTTCTGTATTGTGTTTTGTTGCATTTGAATTCTTCTTTTTATGTCCTTAATAATGTACTTAACTGTATTAATTAAAAATTTTAATGAGATGGACGGTGATGCATTTATTTCACAAGTGCTGTTATATCAGGTGTAATATTTGAAATCTGCGATCTCAGTTCCGGTTTCCGTTTTCCAGATGGTTTCTGTACTTATTTTTAAGATAAAGAAAAGCTGAAAAAGTTTTTTTTCACATATGTAGTTTGGAAAGGCCTCGGAACGTTCAGAGCTTTCGTGTACTACTCGAAAAATTTTCCTGTAAGGGACCACACAAGTTTGAAAGAGACTTATTCTTGCATAAATTCTCCAACTATCAGCTGTTCTACTGATATGAGACCATCCTGTTTACACACGTATGCTGCAAATTGATTTTTAATCCAGTTATGTTTCTTTTGGAGGCAGGAATATATTCAGGAAAAGAGGGAAACAGCAATAAACAAGAGACCTTAACGGACTCCCTTGAAAGACGCTGGGAACACCTGAAGAGGCACGGAGCACAGTTTAATGGCCACTGCATTAAAATATTGCAAAAATGTTTTATTTTAAAATTAATTGCATGTAACTTAGGTTACACACTTGAGATTGTTTTTTTGGAATGAAATCATTTTGTTATAAGAAGGAAAAAAAGAGATGGCAATTATTATTAAGAACAGAAAAGTAGGTAGTATTGTATCATTTTAGAATTGTCTTTAAATGGGTCATATTTTAAAATAACTTGCTTAGAGCAATATGTAATATTTTTCTTTTTATGGAGAGTCAAAGTTAAATGACATCATTTTCACAAACTGACTCAAACTATTTTAATTTTAATTAAACTTACCATTTTGTTTTGCTCAATTTCTGACTGATTAATTGCATGGCTATGAAAGATGACGTCAGTGAAAAAGTCTCTGTGAAATTGTAGAATTTATGGGCACAGTTCCTGATGTTGTGATGGAAGGTATCAATAGAGGTGTTTTTAAATTGAAGATACTCTGCACAAACAAACAAAATATCTATGATGGTTATGAACATAGAACAAGTACTGTATCATTTTGGAATCTTAACTAAATAGACCAACTTTTGAAAAGCTTACTGGGAGTTGTGTGAAACAGTTTTCTTTTTATGGAGAGTCAAACGTAGGTGACACATTTTTCACAAACCTCAACTCAAACAGACAAATATAATTTTAACTAAACCAGCAAAGGTTTTTATCTGACTTGTGACTGCGATTAATGGTACGGCTATGTAAGATCTCGTTAGTGAAAAAACCACTGCGAAGTTTGTGGTCATAGTAGCTAATAATGGGATGGAGAGTGTCAATGTTTCTCATTTTGAAAAATATTCTCATCTCCAGTTAACCAACGGATGGGGAATTTTATTTTTCCTTTTCCCCAGTTCCCGCTTAACGTTGAATTTCGAGACACTATTTATAAGTGATAAAATCTTGTGAGATAAAAAAAATTTCATAAAATGAAAGAATTTTCCTTACTTTTTTGTGTTGTAATTCCCTGCTTCAATTTCGGATGTTATCTCTCGCAATCTAAATTCTCCTGGATAAAATTTCAAAAAAAGAAAGGGGGAGAAATTTTGCATAAAAAACAATTTTCATGTTTTTAAAAGTACGTAAATGATTTTGTTAAGCCTATTGAATGTTACCTTTCGTTGGATTCGAACGTCTGACTATATTTTCATTTTTTGCTATTAAAAAGATGAAAAGTGTTCGAAATTTGAAATTGATGATATTAATTATATTCTACAAACTACAGCAATGAAATCAAATACTAACAAAATTAAATATTTTCTTAATGTGATGGTTATTATAACAAATCAAAATTACTTAACAAGCTAATCCGGATTGAAGCTATTACAAAAAATTTAGTTCGAATAAGCTTTATTTTAATTCTTAGCATTAGTTATGAAGATACAAACATTTTTGCATACTTTTAAGTAAACAAAAGGTTTTCATTTTTAATGTGCATTTGTCAGGGCCTGTATCCATCATCTCACGGAATCATCGACAACTTCATGATCGACCCCGAGACAGGGAAAATCTTCAAACTCAGCTCAAATTCCACCATGGAGTCCTTTTGGTGGGAGAAAGAACCAGTGAGTATCAAAACAAACTTTCAGTAATAATAATAATTATTATTGACAACTGCTGCTTCTTTTCATTTTAAAAGTCTTTGCAAATTCAAATTTTAAGAATTTTTAAGCAATTAAACCAAAAAAATGTTTAATAGAATCGTTTTTATTTTTTACTAGTTGTTCATCATTGAAGAATGAAATGTTCTTACATTTTGTTTTAGATGCATAAAAATATTCCTAATTACTTTTAAAATATATAAAAGATTTCTGAATCAGTGCTGTTTAAATGTACTTCAATGTAGAAGTTGTAAAAACAACTCTTTCAAAAAATTCTATTTTGATTACTGAAACTTGGGTGAAACACATGTTTCAGTAAGAACTACGCTTCAAAATCGCTTAAGAAATCAAATTATTTAGCTGTGAAATTTTTTGACTAAAAAGTGAATTAATTTTGCAATTATGCTTGTGAACGCATGATGAAGATGTTATTTTCAAGTCGAGAGAGAGGAATGAAAGAAACTGTTTACATTTGCTTGTCCTTATTAAATTGTTTTCGGTCATCAAGATATTCTAATGAAAATATTAGCGGATAGGTTCTTGTTATACTCGTATATATTGTATATCACTTGCGATTGTAATTTCCTTCATTCAAATAATTTTTACTTATCTTTGTTTACCCTATATAGCCATTATTACTGGTATTATTTTTAAAAATAAAAAAGACATATACATTGATAGTAAAGAACTTTTCACTCAATAGATCCTTTCGTTTCTATTTAAGTGTCATTTAAATACTTTTAGTGTTAAAAAAAAAATTCATTTTAAGTGATATTCAAAGTGCAATGAACCCGTATCAAATGAAAAGATTAATAAAAAATGTTGAAATAATTTCTAGCAAGAAACTCTTTTAGTTTGATGCCTATTTCATAAATGTTATTCATTTATTTGCCAGATCTGGGTGAGTGTAGAAAAACAAGGCAAGAAATCAGCGACTTATTTTTGGCCAGGATCTGACGTCGAAATCAACGGCACTCGGCCATCTTACTACAGGGAGTACAACGGGTAAACATTGATGTTCGAAAATTATTTTGAATGCCCCTCTCTCCACTAAGTGAGAGGGTAAATGAATTTAACATGTAAAGCTATGTAAAATGTTTGATTAGTTTCTCGGACGTGCACTGATTCAGGAATAGTTGCTTCTTCCCCGGTCTGGATAATGGTCAACACACGACGGGACGTGCATTCGATAAGTCAGTGGAACTATCTGGAGGTATTACATGCCAAACGTGGACAAAGATTTCTCGAGTTAAAAATGAGTGATATCCACAGTAGATATTCCAAACAAACAAAAAATACCAGGGGAATATTCCTTGGGGAAGCTAAATAGGACGTGTGATTGGATCTGATGCATTCGCTCTCTATCTAGTAATACAAGAAAGATGCAAGCGTGCACTCAGCAGATATGCATACTTTGATGTCAAGTATCAAAGGGATGAAAATTTGAACATGTAGCAAAGTCCAAATAGTACAATGAGAAAACACGTTGAATTACCTATGACCCTTCATAATCTTAAACTGTACCGATTTAGTAAGATAAAGGTAAAGCTCTTTATGGAGATGACTTTTTATTCGTAGTCTGCCTTAGGCGTAGTGACTCGCGGGCCACAACGAACATTTTGCTGCCCGGTCAATATATCGGAACACAATAATATATAATAAAATAAAATAAAATAAAATAAAAATTCTCCCAGAATAAGAAGATAGTACCAGAGAAAAGATGTTAAGTGTCAGGACGTAAACATTGAATTTTTCTTGTTCTTTTGTATATGCTTACTAGCTGGTTACCCGTTCTTCGCCTAGATGAATCGAAAAATGAAACAATACAAATTGGATGAATAAATAAATTTTTAATGAGTTAATTTTAAGTGAATTGCAAATTAAACAAAAGAAAGCGTTTTGCATATCTTAGCTGAACAAAAATTCATATTTGTAAAATTTTAAGTCTATGGGTCTAATAGCTGATATATAAAGGAGTTTTTTTTTAAATTTATAACGCCCCCATAGCTCCTTTGTGCGTCGATTTTTGAAAGCACCTTCCTAAGCTGATCCCCGCTCAGCAAAAGTAACATATTGTTACAAATTTTGTGTAATGAATGCTTAAAATAGTGTAAGTAGCTTATATCTGGATGTGTAATATATGTTAATATTACTTTCCATTGTATTTATTTTATGTTCAAATTGTAATATTTGCAAGCAACGCTGTCCCCTATATTATAATGGCGATTTAATGGAAATATAAGCGAAATGTTGGTGACAGTTGGCATCATTTTTGGCGACCCTGTTGGCAACTTGGCGATTGATTGAATGGTGCAGAAGTTGATATGCTGTAGTGCCACATGGTGGAGAGTTGCAACAGATAGAATAGCCCAGAAACCTTCTCCACAAAAAAATACATATACATGCCGGTTTTCATAGTGATCGGTTGAACAGTGTTGGAGTGAAGCGATTTCATATATACACAAACATCCATTTTTGTATATATATAGATTATAATGTATTATTTGAAAAAATATCTACGTTTTTCAATGAATCCTTATTTTTGTGTGTGTGTGGACCACCTGAAATCAAACCTTGTTTGCTTGGCCCAAGTTAGCCTTTGAGTTTGACACCCTTCTTTTACAGCATTTAAAATTAGGCTTTTGGTCCTGAAGATCATTCAGTGAAACAAGAGTTGGTCATTTCACCAACTGCCAATTAAAGGTCATTTAAGCACAAATGGTGGTATTTCTGGAAGAATTCAAAATAAGTGAGTCTTCAAAAATTTCTACAATCGTATCAGGTTTCTAATCATTTGCAGCTTGCAGGATTATTATTTCCACTTTTTATTTAAATATTCGCGTCATGCCTATAATTCTGTCGAACACAAAATTACTTGTTTTTCTTCTCAAATAGTTGTGTTTAAAATTGATTGAGTTATACTCGTAGGCTTCCCCTAATTCGGCATACTCGGGAATGTAGAAGAATCGCCAGAACACTGCCCATCCATGATTCAGCGGCATTTCTAAGCGTAAAAAATGTTTGAAAAACAATGAAACTCGTTTTTAAGTAATATTGCTTTTCATTTAAAACGTGTAATTTACAAATCATTTCTTTGTATTTGTTGTTTTAGCAGCTTCTAGTGAATATTTGAGATTTTAAAATATTTTTTTAATGGTGAAGAAATAATAGAACTACGAAGTTATATAACTCATGAGGGCCCATCTCAACTTTCGTGACCTGGGGCATTAAGGTGCATGAGTAGATTTCCAGTCAGTCGGTCAGTCTGACATGAAAACCTCAATGTTTATCTCCCAAGCACAAGCTTGATACTCATTTATCGACCCACTGAAGGGAATGAAAGGTTTAATCGGCGTTGTCTAGCCCGGAATTTGAATCCTGGACCTGTGAGGTGGAAGCGCGATACACTACCACTCAACCATCGGGTATTACTAGTTTGTTTGAAAAATTATTAATGATGGAATACTTTTTACCTGTAAGTCAGTGAAACTTTTAAATCTTCATAAACCCATCGAATTTACCCATCGAATTTAGAAGGTGTTCCGATAAGATATATAAGGTAAAATTTAATGAATTAATATCTAAATCAATGTATAATTTAGTTACCTAATTGCAATTAAAGTCAAAAAAGTTTTGCATTTTGGCTGATTTTTAGCATTTGTTGCTGTCTCCTATTTTTCATTGAACGACTATTTCGTGATAATTTGTGTTATATATTAATATGGCAGTTAAATTTCTGAAGTAATCTGATTATATTTACATTGAGTTTTCAAATATCTGAAGAATAATTTTTGAAAAACCTATAGTTTATAATATATTATATGCCCCCATTCTATTGGAAGGTGGAACTAGTTTAACTATGTCAGTTTTTGTTTCATTGGATAAATGATTTTCTGATTTTACGTTATTTATTTGTAATTGCAAATGTATTCAATGTGGATTTTTGAGTTCATCAGGAATGTTATATCTTGTGGGTACGTGGACTCAGTGACATTTGCGTCACTGTAAGAATTTCTGAAGAAAACGTAATGATCAGCGTTCAGATCAAATGGACGACGTTCTAGTTAAAAAATCCTTTGTTTTTCAGTCTTTTTTCCCATATCGCCTAGAAGATTACATAGCCTAATGATTCGGCCATGAGCTTTGTATCACAGAGTCAAGACTTTTGGACTAACTTATGAAGACCATCCCTTGGAATGGAAGAGCTACATCCCTTTCAATTGGGATTTCACGCCCTCGTGTGTTGTACGAACAAGTTCGGCGGGTAAAGTATCTTTCTAGACATCTGGACTTGGTATAGCGAGTTGTATCGCTCTAATGTAATTTCACGATACTCATATCAATGGATTTGAAACCCACTTTTCTGTTCAGATAAGATTCAATATAAGCAGCCCCACATAACTTCTAGTTATTATTCCACTAGATCTTTCACAAGAAAGAAAAAACTATCGTTCTTAATTTATCATGCTTATTTATTACAACTGTAAACTTTCATCTTCTTTAGATCGGTTCCGTTTGAAATACGCGTGGACCAAGTGCTGGAATGGCTGGACCTCCCTCTCTCTGACCGTCCTTCTTTTCTCACCCTCTACATTAGTGAAGTAGATTCGAGCGCCCACGAATATGGGATTCATTCACAACAGGTAAGTTTCAACTTATTTTATGAAGAAAATCTTGTATGAAACGTATAACAAGTATACCTAGTAAGTTAACACTAATAATTGTAGGATTCAATTATAGATGTCCTTTAATTTAATAGTTTCTTGGTGAACAAAGACGTAAATGTTTGCTGATTTGACTTTGAAAAATCATATAATCTGCACTAAATAAAAGAATGAGATCAATTTATCGATGGGAAAACTTCCAACAGCTTATTTCTGTTCGGAGCTAAAGCTTGTACAATGCACGCATACTGAAATTTCGATTCGTAATCAGATAAAACTAGAAGGAATATAACCCCTACATTAAATATAGCTCTATATAATCAATCCAAATCATCTCAGTAAAATTTTTTCAAAAAAAATGAAAATACTATTGGAAAATTTATGTGGGGAAAGGCAGTCGATGACTCCAATAAATTGAATATTAACAAATTTATTAATGGACGAAGACGAACTAATGATTAGATGAAAATAAACTGACGTCTATACACAAATGAATATTTTCACAGATTATTAACAATAATGAAAAAATGCACTCATTATGAAATATTTTTTGCGAGCTTCAGAAATGGGTCTTTGTAACTAGCAGGACAGATAAAGTCTGTCTTATCGCAGTGAACGTACAAGACTCGACAGTTGTCTCAGTCCCGAAGATAACCTCACGGAAATGTCCCGAAGGATTGATCCAAGAGATTTCTTAAAGGGGCCTTGGCTGTATTATTTTACGCCAAACTTGTTGACAAGGGCAAAATAGTCACCAATCTGGTGACTCTGGTCACATCTTCTGGGGTTGCCATTATACGAGGGTTGGGACTTTAGTAGTGGAAAAACTGCTGTAAAAACGCTACGCAACAAAACCAAAGAATATCGCTTATAGCACACGTGAGCTACATACCTCTCCGCAAAAAGACTCGTCGTTCCACGCATGCGGAGTGACGCAAAGAACTGATCCTTGTATTAGCTTGCAGTCTAAAGTAAGTGTTGCCAGGATGTTTTCAAAACAAGAACAACGAAGTTGGATAAAAATTCAATGTGCCAGAGGTTGTACTGCCCGACAATGGCATCTAGGGTTTCAAGAGGCTTGCGGGGAATCTGCATTGCCTTACAGAACTGTAACAAGATGGGTAAAAGCCTTCAATGGAAGGACGCCAAAATATATGTCAAGACATGCATCGGTCAGTTCGTCCCAGTGTCAGAAAAGCAGAAGTGCAGTATAAGTAGTATTACTGCTCATTTTTAGAGCACCATCTCAGAACAGCTTTGTGAAAAAAATGGCGACACTTTCTGCACATCGCCCCTATCATTTTGCATGACAATGCTCGTCCCCATGTAGCGCAAGCTGTGACTGATTTGCCGGATCGATGGAGCTGGGAAGTGTTTTACTATACTACCCTTATGTAAGCCCCTGTGACTTCGACTTAAATCCTAAGGTGAAGGATCTACTTCGTGACATTCGTTTCAAAACTGTTCCCGAAATTCTGGCGGCAGTAGGCCGGTGCATTCGAACTATCCACAGAACAGGCGCTTCTACAAGAGTTCTGCGACTTCCACATCGTTGGAAATGGGTTATACACAATGTTGGCGACTGTATTGAAGGACTGTAAAACATGGTAACATGAATCACTTTTGTATTCCATGTAAATAAATAGTTGCCACTATTAAAGTTCCTATCCTCGTATTATTGTTCAAGGGCAGCGAATTTTCCCTTTAAAACTTATTTTTTCCCGGATCAGTGCGTCAGTACAGGGAAAATAACATACGTGGCGTGTGTCAATGTACTCCTTTCTGATTAGATAAAGGTATTGTTTGTGGTAAGGTAGAAGGATTCGATTAATCTGCCTCATGATATAGAATCGCTAGCATGAGTTTTATCGACTAAATTCTTCCACTCTTGAAAAAAGCATATTTTACTAAAACTTTTCATCAAATTATCTAATCATATATTCTCGAATCTAAGCCACACCCCGAATTCTCAACATGTTTTGTGAAAAAATGTTGTCCTCGATTCTGAGTCGCACCTCCGATTCTCTAGTCGTTTTTCACAAAATAAATAAACAAGCAAACAATTGTGTAAAAAGTTCATCAAATCCGATAATTAAGAAATTTTAATCAAAAATAATAAAAGGGTAATAATTAGTTTATTTGATTAGTATTAAAAACTTTCAAATATATACATTTCAGTATCATATGTTTCGAAAATAATTCGTCACTTCCATTGTCACGGCTGACTTCGGAATGGATGCCGGCGTCGCCATTTACCCACACGATGTCGTCTTCCATGCTATCCAATGCATTTGTTATGCAATATTTTTTTTCAAAACATATGATAGAAGAATCTAAAAGAATTGTTAAAGACCGTTGAACATTTGCAAGCAAAAATTATATCATTTTGCTTACGCCATCGACGTATGTTTCATCCGTGTCCAATTTTCAATGGCCGATGCCCTGTTTCCGTTTTGTTCTGCATACAGAATTGTCTCCCTTTTCATATTAGTGTCGTAGTGAACTCGTCTTGATGTTATTACCATTACCTTTGATGCTTAGGTGATCAAAGAAAGAGTACACAAAAAAATTCCAAAAAAACTCAAGGATATGTAGGATTATTGGAGAACTACGGAATGGGATAAGTCATCGATCGAAGGGGCTAGAATGGACGGGAACATTTTTACTTTTGAAATTCAATTTCCCCATCCAATAAATGTTTTACCTACGATTTTCAGTAGCATTAAAACTGGAAAAATGGCGCGGCTTACATTCGAGCAAATACGGTATTTTTTTTAAAAAAAAGTTTTGATTTTGAGCTACACTAATGCTTAAAAGTGTGTTATTGGACTCTCTGAATTTTTGGAGTGGCAAAAAGAAAGCTATTTAACTAAGTTCTCATTTTTAAAAATGCTTATAAAAAATATAACTGTTGAATCTGTAATCGACTCGTACGAAAACTCAGTATTTTTTGTACAATAAATATGTAATCATTCTGTGAGAACCAAATAACTGTTTTTTTTCTTTCGGGAAGAAATACAAGACCTTCGGGCTTAAAGTATCTAAAAGTAATGGCTTGTTAAAACGGAACTGCCCATCAGAATGTAATAAACTGTCCATCCATGGATTGGAAAACTCTCCGAGATTTTTTGGGTCTACTCCGATCGGCTGCACGTGCGCGCCTGATTCGGCAATCGCAAACTATTACACTGACTTCATTAGTGAAGATGTGGACGCCACAGCAAAAGGTGCAGTGCGTACTTTGGATAACGGAATTAAATCAGTCACGCGTGTACAGCGACGTGTTCAAACAGAATGGAATGTCGTTACTGCAGTGCTTCTCAAACTTTCAATGTTTGTGGCTCAATTTTCAGTAATAATTTTCATCGCCCCCTCCCTTCCTATAGCGATGTATTGAATGCAATAATAATGTACATTGATGCTAAAGCTACAGTACGACTCTAATTATAAACCGTAAAAAATATCGAGATAAGTATTTTATTTTGATAATGAAAAGCCCATGGGATTCATTAGTAATTATTAAATTTGTTTTTAATTTAGTGTTGATAATTTAATTATCAAACACATCACGCACTACTGATACATTTTTAAGTAAATTATATCATTGTAAATGTTATCTATTGATAATTTATGGTGTTAATTATGGTTTATGTTGTTAATTTTTAAATTATGATCAAATATATTGTAAATGAAATAAAGTTATATTCATGTCAGAAAGTGAAAATATTAAACATCTTTATATTCCGTAGCTCACTCCGTTCTTACATTACTCTAGCTAGTATACCCGTTCTTCGAGCGGGTAAATTAAAAAAAAAAAACCATAGATCTTGAAGGATAAAGAAACTTCTAATGGGTTAATTTCAAGTGAACTGCAAAGTAAACATCAAGGAAAGAACAATTTAGTAAATAGAATAGCGAAATCAATTAAATAATGATAACTGAATAATACGGTATTTCCCTAGGTCATTTGTCAGTAAATATGTAAAAAAACAGTATCTAAATCAAATTAATAAACATCATTTATGCCGCTACATTTCTAATTACTGGTTTTACAGTTCTGAAGCAACTCATTAAATCCCTCATCGGATTCTTTCATCGCCAAATACAACGGGATAAAAGACTGCTAATCTGAACTTAAAAATATAGACATAAATTATTTCTCTGACAAGTAGAAGTAAATACTCTGCTCCCAACGAAGTTCTCTTTGAAAAAAGAATAACATACCCAAGCTCATCTACTTTCCTTCATCCATCAACATCTGTTGCAACAAATTTAATGATCAAATACATTGTGCACTACTGATACATTAAAAAGTATTTTATTTCAATGTAAAAATGCTTGTTTTATTTTTTTTTGTTATGTCAGAATGTATTTTTTGTTTTGCTTTCTTTCAATAAATAAACAACGATTTTAAATCTTTTATTTTCGACATTTCAATATGCTCGCGCCTCCCTTGTAGGGTTATCACGCCCCCCTAGGGGAGCGCGCCTCACAGTTTGAGAAACGCTGCGTTACTGGCTTGCCTAATAGACTTATCATGACTCCCACAAAATGAATCATGCACACAATCAGCAGTGTCTTCCAACGCGAAAGAATACTTGCCAGTTTTTGAGATACCACAGTTCCCGTCGCCTTAAAATTTCTGTCCCATTGGTGGATAGATTTTGATGTCGGAGCATTCCATTCTGTTCGAACACATCGCAGTATACACGTGACTGATAATCTGAACTAATGAAGTCAGGGAAAAAATTTTAAGTCTGCGATTGCCGAACAAAGCGCGCACGTGTGGCCGATCGGACTAGACCCAAAAAATCTCGGAAAGTTTTCCAATCTATGGATGAACAGTTTATTACAATCTGATGGGTAGTTCCGAAAGAATAAGCCATTAATTTTGGATACTTTTAGCTCGGGCACCCTGTATTATGTCTGGGAATGAGAATTATGAGATGCAATTCATGTATAATCAGCCGAAAATTTCTATATTTGATGCATTTGTGAACGTGTTTGTCATGTGTTAACCATCAAAGACTCAAGGAAAGTATTTTATATTTATTATTTGCTTGCAAATAATCATTCTCCTGTGGAACGAGCCTTCAGGCATGGTGAAAAGTAGTATTGTTTTGAAAAGAAATTTTTACGATTATCACTTCTACATTCAAAGCTGTTGCAAAAGGGGTAACCAGTAAATCTCTTTCCACACAGAAATATTCTTGAGTTATCTCAACAAAGTTGATTAATGTTAATACCTTATGACGTTGGTAAATATTAGTGAGAGCCACAGGAGCTGTGAGAAGAGGTGATTTCAAATCATTCGACAAATTGTTCTTTTCGCTCTGCTGGTCTATGATTGTGTAGTTAGTTTGGTTCATTATGTTTTAAATTTATTGTTCTGAGTTGATGCTACTGGATGTAATCGAAAAAAGATTTGTGGTGCAGAGAGGCCGTCGAAAAGACATATTGATTCATTACGTAACTGTACCATCAGGATCATCGGGATATTTTCAACTTTCAATTGATTTAAGTATGATAAGAATCGTCCAGGATTACACATTGGAAATACATACAGAAAATAGAATATTATTACTAACTTGTAATTGAATATAAATAACTCATAAATGTGGGAATCTAACCGAAATCTTCCGAAAAAGTTAGATTCTTCAGATGGCGGGATTTTTATTTGGCAGGGTGTGTGTCTAGGGTTTTTTAGGATGCACGGGAAAAACTTTGAGAAATAAAGAAGACAATATAGATTAAAGAAACTAAATAATTTATTATGAACTATAGGAGAGTATTTACACGGGGAATATTATACAGAAAGGAAATTAAGACATGCAATCATTTAAAAATATGGGAACATTAATATAGGAAAGATAGATAATTCCTTTTAGGAGGACGTTAACGATTAAATGAAATTCATTATTGGATGCGTAGGTGACTTACCGCCAGTTGTGGCGAAGAAACGCGGACGCGCTGATGCGATGCTTACTAGTCTGTAGTTAGCGGGCCTCTGAGGAAACCAAAACGAGTGAGCTTTTTAATAAGCACGCTAGATTTGCTATGGAATGCTTTTTTAATTAACATTGCCGTCCTCTGCAAAGGGATGATCTAACCTTTTACAAAAAAAAAGAGAAAGTTCTATGGGATATCCTACATAAATTAATTATTAATAGAAGATTCTTGTTTGGATATTTTCAGTTTTGTTTCATTAGATGTGGGAATCTTATTTGTTTGTCATATCAGAGTCGGAAGTTTTATTGAAGATCTACTATTTTATATAAAAATTTATTCTCTTAAGATAATTGTTGACAACTTTTTTTGGTACAGAAGTTAGAGGTTGAGTTTTCTATATGAAGAGACGTTGTTACGATTAAGTTACCTAAAAATAATTTTGAAAATTCAAAATAGTTATAATATATACAATTAAAAGGAGTAAAAAATATATGTTTCTCCCTTCTTTTTACAGGTGAATGAGTCCTTGTCTCATGTAGACAAAGTGATCGAAAGACTTTTTTCAGGACTCCAACAGAGGAATCTCACGGACTGCGTCAATGTATTCATCGTGTCAGATCACGGTAAGGATATTCTTACTACTTCATGAAAAAGCATGCGTATCTTTGTAACTTCTTACATCCATACTATTGCATATATCTAATAGCATGGATCTGTAAAGAAAAAATGCTGTAGATTTCTATGAAATAACATTAAGATTTTTGGAATTCTTTTTCTGATTCGGTAATAAATTTTCAGACTTTTAAGAATACCTCAAATTTTCCAAATCTGAGATAAAATAAGAAACAGAAGAAATATTTTCACTATTTTTCTCCTTTGAATACATTTTATTATAACAAAACAGCCGTTCTTTGCATGTGAGTTAAGTTTCAAAAATAAAACTTAATAATTTCTTGAGTATTGTAGATGAGAGGTTGGCGTAAAAGACATCCTACCCCAAAATTTTATTTAATATTTTTAATGAGGGCCCAGTCGCCCATCCGGTATAGTGGTTAGAGACGCTGACTGCTGTGCCGTAGGGCCTGGGTTAGAATCCCGGAGAAGGCATTGATGTTTGTAAATGTATAGTGCCTTCGCGGCATGGGGGTACTCTAAATAGCCGTCGAGCCGCTAGTCCTCTCGTGAGGTTGGTGGAAGGGGAAGAGAGGTGGGAGATTCCTGACCACTCCCAGGGTGTTCTCCCTCAAAATTGGGGTGGAACCAAGCCAAATCGTACTGTCACCTGCGTGGTGCTCAATGCTACGGCTAACGACAGGCGTACAATCTAGCCCGATGCCATGATGAATTTCGTGGGCCTCGATCTGACTACGTCAGACAGGTGGCATTAGTAACAACAACAACATGAGGGCTCAGATTTTAATCTAATTGATTCTCAGGGAGCTTCAATTTGTATGTCCACTGAAAAAAAGGAATTAGTAGAATTATACAGTTTTATATAAGTGAAAACAGAAAATGTACAATCTGAGAAGATAAAGATAAATAAACGTACTAAAATAATATGCATATCAATTATAACAAAAGAAAGCAACTTCGAAAGCGAACAATATTAGTGACAGCTTGATAAGAGAAGTAAATGTTTTTTATATGCTACAAAACGCGAAGATGTAGTTTTTAAGAGAACACTCCTTAGCAATCATTCATATAAAAATATTTTTAATTTTGCTACAAATAACAATGGAATACATATAATCATGATAAAAATATATAAACAGTTTCCAAAACATTGCGTACAAAATAAATTGTGTGGGAAGCAAACTTGATTTCATGTGACGAAACATCATTTCAACAAGAAATTTTAAAAAGTTCTACAGGAAACTTTCAGAAAATCGTTTTCAAACTCCCTTTAGAACTTGTTATCAATCATAATTTCAAGAAAACGTTTCTTGATAAACCATGTCAAATGTCTTTTCACTTTGAAGTAAAATTGAAAAAATTAAATAAAAAATGCTGACTATTTTTGAAAAGGTCAACTGTTACAAGTGGGAGAAGCAAGGACTTCTCTTATCCGGTCCATCAGTATGAAGAAATTGTTCTTGGGTTTTTTTTTATACTCATAGGAAATCCAAGACAAAACGAGAATAGAAGTCATTTCAGCAAGATTTTAACATCTGATGTGAAATGATAAATTTTTGGATGAAACTATCTTTACCAATGGATTTTCCTGTGAGAATAATAGCTTCAATCATAGGATACAAGCTTCTTAATGAATAGATAATAATTACATATGGCTGCTTAATATACACTCACTTCCAAAAGTTAAGCAATGAGAGGAAAAGGCTAATTTCCGGAAGCCAATCAGAATTGAAGAGGTTGCAATTCGCTGCAGAGGTACATGGAAGTATGCAAATATGTTAGGTAACAGCCAATCGTGCTTTCATGTCAATAAATATGCAAAAAGGGCAGTCTTATAAAAAGCCAGCTTTGTGAAGGGTTACAGAAGTTGATTGTAAGTGCTGATAGAAGGTGTTTAAAACTTTCGTACAATTTGTTTTCAAGACATACGTGTTTCTATGACTTCCAGAAAACGAATGGAAGATTCTGAGCGTTGGCGTGCTGTGGGGCGCATTGAAGCAGGACAGTCGATCACAGAAGTTGCTCTTTTCTTCGGCGTTCATCATTCTGTAATTTCACGTTTATGGAAACAATTCCAAACCATACAGACAGTTGTCCGAAGGCCCGTAGGCGGTCGGCCAAGGGTTACAACCCCCGCGCAAGATCGATGTATTGCTATTGTAGCCAAGCGGAATCGCAGAGCGACCTCCACACGTGTGACATCTATGGTTACAGCGTCCATTCGAAAGGCTATATCTACAGCTACTATACGCCGAAGATTACATATGAATGGACTGTATGCCCGGGTACCTCGAGTTTGTTTTCCTCTACCCGTCCAATCAAGAGGGGCACGATTAAAGTGGTGCTGGGAATATGGCAATTGGACTGTGTCTGACTGGGGCAATGTCATGTTTACTGATGAGTCAAGATTTGCTCTGGAGCCAGATGACAAGCGTACAAGGATATGGCTTAAACAAGGAACACGCAATCAGCCCCAAAACATCACCGAACATCACGCATTCCGAGGCGGAAGCATTATGGTGTGGGCAGGGATTTCATTAGGACCTACCTGCACATCTTTAAACAGGGTTCTGTGACGGCTGTCCGATATCGAGATGAAGTCCTAGAACCCATTGTGAGATTGTACGCTGCTGCAATTGGCCCTACTTTTGTTTTAATGGACGATAACGCACGTTCCCATAGAGCTGACATCGTCGATGACTACCTGGAGAATGAAGGGATTGCGCCTATGGCGTGGCCAGCATATTCTCCCGACCTTATTCCCATTGAAAATCTTTGGGATGCTCTCGGTCGTGATGTATCTTCACGTTTCCCACCTCCAGTCACTCTTATTGAGCTGGAAACTGCTCTACAAGAAGAATGGCGATTGCTTAATTCTGCGGTGGTTGACCACCTAATTGAAAGCATGGTCAGAAGGTGTAAACTTTGCATACAGATGAGAGGGATCACATATCCTATTGATGTCCTTTTTTCATTTTATGCTGTTTATTTTCACTTTATACATAATTCTGTTTAAGTCTCCAGTATGATATGATCTGATAACTTACTAAAATTTAATATTGTTTTCATTTCTGTACATAATTATTGATTTGGTTTTATGTATAAAGATATATGCTACTTTACTGCCAAATTTTGTGTCAATCAAAACAGTATTTGTTGATTTTTTTTGCATTTTACATCTTCGTGCTTAACTTTTGGAAGTGAGTGTATTTTGGAGTTTACACGACAACATAAAAACTCTCTGAATCGTACTTCAGTTGCTTTCTTGAAAGAACTATTCTTTCTCACGGACCTTCTATTACGACAGTCATACATTTCTCTTTTGCTATATTCCCCAATTGTAGTGTTTCAAGGATGTTGATCTAAATTATTCAAAACATCGAACAGAAGCGTAAAGCAGATGTTTCTCTGCATCAAAAAGGACTTTGGAGATGCTTAAGGCTCATAGACATTTAGACAATAAAAGGTCATTCATTTATCGAGCACTTAAGATTAATTGAGACCAACAGTGTTTCAGAACCTATTAGAAGCGCTTGGTGAAAACACTGGGTTTCGTCAAAGGAGTCAGGATGAGAATTCGGCCAAATCCTTGTCGGAAGAAGATTCTTCTTGCTAAATCAGTGCTTCTCAAACTTTCAAGAATGATGGCCCAATTTTCAATCATAGCTTTCATCGTGCCCCCCCCCCATAAAATAATAATGTAGTGAATGTTGTAATAATGAACGTAATGCTATAATACGAGCTTAATTATATAACGTACAAATTATCAAGATAAATATTAAATTTTGTATATGATAAGCCTATAAAAATCATAGTAACTATTAAAACTTTTCTTAACTTGGTAATGATATATTGATTATCAAATACATTGTGCCGTACTGATATATTTACACTCGTGAGTGAGTGAGTGAGTTTTGGGTTTTATGGCGCAAGAGCCAACTTTGGCTATGCTGCGCCAAACATTCGTTAAAATATTAAAATAAAGGACGAAATATCTAAAAATAATGAAAACACAGTTTCAATAAAAGTTAAAATTTCAAATTGCATAAAAATTGGTTTCCAATGATTAAAAGTAGAACAATTTTTGGTGAGGGGTTTCCCCTCATCACACATGTCAGATAAGATCTTAAAATAACAGACATCTTAAAAACAGATAAATGAAAAGAGTGTAAATAAAAGTTATAAAATTTCTTAATAAAATCTAGACCGTAATTTTAATCGTTTCTGAATCGGTGGGGTGGGGGATTCCCCACCAAATTCAATAAGTATAATTGAGAAAAGGTCAGTTTCTATTTTTAGTAGGGGTTAAAAGTAAAAATCCTTTGTGATATGTTTTTCCGTTTTTATACGTGAAGTTAGGATCCGGTTCATATTCCTCCTCCTCTTCCTCCACGTCGTACATAATAGTGTCTTCCTCATCTGTAGTATATTCGACAGGTGCGGACTTTTTGGGTTTATGTGGTGTCATTTTGATTTCTACATTCGGTTTATTATTTTTTTTAGGGGGCCGCTTTTTGTTACGAGGTTTTGAAGATTGAGTTGTGGAAGGTATGGTATTGGATTTGGTCGTATCAGTTGAAAGAACAGGACTTGTTTCATTTGTTAAAGGTGTAAACATTGATACTGTGGATGAAGGAGGTGCTTTACTGGATGAGGCAGATGCAACTGAGGTAGATAGACTAGTAGATGTGGTGGGTGACACTGTAGAAATGGGGCATGTCGAAGGAGAAGGTGTTTGTTTGGATGAGGATAATGCGACAGATTCAAGAACACTATTGGACGTGGAGGGAGCATTAGTAAACAAAGGAATAGGTGGCTGAGAATCTGATACGGATGCAATATTAACGGAAGATGAGGATGGTATGAGTTGTGCTTGAGTTGAGGTACATGATTTGTTAACTGTAGGAATTCTGGATGGCATTTGTTGTGGAACGGATATTGTAGGTTGTAACAATTTTAATGGTGGGCAAACTATTTTGGTAATATTTTCATCTGTTTGTGAGGAACTGCTTACCGTTAATGGTTTAGCAGCCTGAGCGTAAGTTTGAGATGGTTGCGGGGCTATTAATTTTCGGGCTTCTACATATGATATATTTTTATTAGTTTTAATAGTTTTGGATTTCTTTTTCGATTTTCCATTTAGGGCACAGTTTTGAGTCGGAGGAATGAGGCTGTGAACAATTAACGCATTTCTGCTCCAGACTGCAATCTGTGGAAGGATGTCCAACAGTTGCACATCTAGAGCACGTCAATTGCCCACGGCAGGAAGTTTGAGAATGTCCGAACCTCTGGCATTTAAAGCAGCGCAGAGGATTCGGAATGTATGGACGGATTTTACAGTTTAAATAACCAGCTTTTATTGTATTTGGTAGTTTCGGGCTATTGAATGTTAATATTAAATGTTTTGTAGGAATAATTGTACTATTTTTTTTAATTGTAATTCTCCTGACCTGGATAACACCCTGGTCAGAAAATCCATCAAGGATTTCTGCTTCAGGGGTGGTCAACAGGTCAGGTTCAGAAATGACACCGCGGCTGGAGTTTAGAGATTTGTGGGGAGTTACACTTACTGAAGAGTTTAAAAAGGTTTTGGCAAGAAGAATCGACTTTGTTTGAAGAGCGGAGTTGGTTTCAATGAGTAGATCACCGGAACGTAAGCGTTTTACAGATTTCGGTTCACCACCTATTCCTATGAGGGCTTTGTAAACAGCAAAAGGCGATTTAAGTAACATTTCATTATTTGGAAGTGAAAGTAATAAAAACCTTGTATGTTCTGATATTTGATCGACGTTAAGAGTGGGTAAATTAAGGCCTTTACCCGGGCACATCAGCATTGGATCCATAAGAGAAAATGAAAATTCGTCCTGGCGTGGCTCCACCCACCACGGAGTCCAACAAGGGAGGCAGTGTGCCGGTCATCTGGCAATTGCCAGGCACGGCGCTTACCTGGAGTACACCCAGAATATAGTGCTACAGCATCAGGGCGAGGATCCAACGGGTAAACCCGCCACCCCTTATCTGCAGCACTAACCCTACAGCAATGTCTCAAAGGAGACTTATCACCAGCCGATTGACAGGAGCGGGCTCACTCCTGTCTCCCGTCTACAGCGAAGCGTGGGCCAAAGGGAACGCAAAAGGTATCCCCAGGACACCATTTTCCTCCTTACGGGACGCCGCACACGGCAAACATGCGGGTTGGAAAACCAACATTGTTAGTAAGAAAACAAAAGAATAATACAAACATCAAAATAAATTATCGAAAAAAAATATTAAACGAATTTAACGCAATACAAAACGAAAAATATAGTATTATTAATGAATATTGAGAGTAATCTAATAAAAAATTAATCAATAATTTTGTACATGTGAATTTCAAAAATTGTCTGTAGTCTAGACGGGAAAAGAAGAAAAGGGAAAATTGAATGACAAGAGGGCCGAAAATAGAGAAGGATCACTAGGGTACCCCGGGTTCGTGAGACCCGAGTTTACCAAAGACAGTAAACCCCTTGGGAAAAGGAAAAGATCACTAGGGTACCTCGGGATTGTGACACCCGTACTCACCTAAAGAAGGTGAGCCCCCTGAGGGGTTTACACTCGTGTCCATAAATTAAGGATAATGAAGTTCAGGCAAAGAAAGAGACAGAAGCAAAACAAATTTGACTTATTTGTAAAGTCTATTTATTAAACAAAAGGTAAAGAGCAAAAAAGATGCTATATGTTTGACATAATTAATAAAAATTACGATTTTTACTCCCTGGAGCAAATTTCAAAAAAGAACCTTTTACATAAAACAGTATAACATGGTTAGTTTGATGGTTAATACGGAATATGTCTCCTGGACGATACAATACAGTCCTTACAATGTCTACGCATGCTGAGTATCAAATTATCAATCTGATCTTGGGGAATATTACACCACTCATCAAGCAATCCCCTCCGAAGTTCCGGTAGACAGGTGGGAGGGGGTTGACGGGCTGCAATTCGTCGGCCAAGCATATCCCACACAATTGGTTCAAGTCCGGTGAGTATGCTGGCCAATCCATACGGGTGATATCCTCCGATTGAAGGCATTCGTCTACAATGTTTGCACGGGGAGGACGGGAGTTGTCATCCATAAACACCAATTCAGCACCCATGGCGCCCCGAAACAAACGTACATGTTGTTCCAGAATGACATCCCGATAGATGTGGTCTGTCATCGTTACACTCTGAACATGCAGGTCAGTTCTGGAACCAAGAATAATTCCTCCCCAAACGAGCCATCCTGCACCACCGTAACGGTGTCGTTCAATGGTATTCTCTTGGTGGTAACGGGTACCTGGCTCTCTCCATATGAAAGTCCGGCGAGAATCAGACTGCAAACTAAACCTGGACTCGTCGGAAAACATCACACAAGACCACTGTTGCGGTGTCTACAATGCATGCTCTCTACTCCAGGTTAATCGCAGGCGACAGTGAGTTGCGATAAGGGGAACACATCTGACAGGCCTACGAGCATATAGTGAGTGAGTGAGTGATTTTGGGGTTTATTGGCGCAAGAGCCGATTTCGGCTATGCTGCGCTAAACATTTGTTTTAATATCTGTGGTCTAGACGGGAAGAGAAAGAATGAATTGAATGACAAGAAAGAGGGTCGAAAATAGAGAAGGATCACTAGGGTATCCCGGGTTCGTGAATCCCGTGTTTACTAAAGACAGTAAACCCCTTGGGAAAAGGAAAAGATCACTAGGGCACCTCGGGATTGTGACACCCGTACTCACCTAAAGAAGGTGAGCCCCCTGAGGGGACGAGCATATAGACCAATGTGCCCTAAGCGTCTGTACACGGTCTGCCTTGAAACTATCGTACCGCTAGCTGAAGCGAGCTGACGAAATAGGTGTGATGCTGTGCTCCGTCTGTTTATTTTGGCAGTGACTGCCAAATACCTGTCCTCATTCGGCGTTGTAACTCGGGGGCGACCTGTGCTGTAACATCTACTCACATTACCATAATCTTGCAATCGTTTCCAAAGCCTGGCGATGACACTCTGGGCGATTCCAAGTTCATCGGATACTTCCCTCTGGGTACGTCCACATTCCATTCGCCCAATAATTCTACCACGTAAAAAATCATCCGAATGCTTCCTTTGTGCCATAACTATGCGGTTATCGCACTGAAAGGCTTTTAAAGAGCTTGTGAACAATTTTACTTCTTTACCACCATTCCTTATATACCCAACTATTACACTCTCGTCATTGTGACGTACTATCCGCGCCATCTGGTTGTTTTGGCCCATCGATAGCTCAGGGGTAAAATTAAAATACTCATACTCAAAATTAAAAACTCAGTGGACTGCGTTGTATATATGTCTGTTTATTTCGAAGGCCCATGGCCAACTCCTGGTCATTGCACTCTCACTCCCCGCGTCTTAGCGGCGGCACCCCAATCGCTGATCATATTTCACCTCCCCACATTTGGGAAGCGATCACAGCTTCTTACAAGTGGCGAGGCACTCAACATACCGCCCGCCTTGACAAATTAAAAAAATTTTCAACATACAATCAAGCAATTACAAATACATGATACATTTTACAATAAACAAAAAAAAACACTGCACACTATGGAAATACAATACATTGCTACACACACAGAACAATATCAAGTAATTCAATTACAATTAAAAGGTAATTTAACAATTTTAGTAACAGGTCGTTTATATACACCTTTACCTGTTTTTAATGTTACTACTCTAGTTATGTCATCTGTATACCTGGATGAACCTCTACTATTTTGGCAAGATTCCAATTCAGTAATTTTGAATTATCTTCATTTTTAACCAAAACTGCTTCAATAATTAAGTTACTTACAATTTCTAAATGAATGGCTCTAACAACAAAACATACAAAAATGCAAATATAACATTTATACACTTTTTTTGCTCTACCTGGAATTAATTTTATAAGGAAAGGACCACAAAAATCCAGTCCTACTTTATTAAATACTCTCGCAATGCTTACTCTGGTACTAGGTAAATCTGCCATCATTTGGTTTATACCTATTGCACTTACCTTAAGACATTTAATGCATTGCTTAATTACACGTTTGACTTTGGATCTGCCATTCACAATCCAAAATTTGGTTCTTATGTTTGCCAAAGTAGCCTCAGCACCTGTATGCAAATAAGAAAAATGATAATGTTTAATAATTTCGTCACAAATAAGGTGGTTGTTAGGGATTAGCATAGGATCTTTCTGTTCGGCAGGTAGATTGGAATGTCTCAATCTTCCACCCACACAGAGTATTTTCCTCTCGTCTAAAAATGGAGACAGAGTTAATAAGTTGATGGAATCTGGTAATTGTTGTCCTCTTTCAATACACCAAATTTCCGTTATAAAATACACAGATTGTACCTTTCTTACTAAGCAAAGTAAAGCTGTAGACAATTCAGCTGCAGTTAAATTGCCAGTGGTTATCTGTAATGGATTTTTCTCCTTGAAACGCACACACCATGCAAGGACTCCTTGCAGTTTCAGAAACGAAGAACACTTATCAATGATGGGAAGAATTTCGTTATTTTGCACTAAGAAACACATTGACTCCATTTGATTGTCCTTCAGCTCTCGTTGGTAAGGTTCACAATTATGGATCTCATCGACGTATCTAGGAAAGTTCACTGCAGGCACTTCTAGAAAAGCTGGCCCAAACCACCACAAATCACTTTGTTGAATTTTCTCTGGATCAAGTCCTCTTGATATGATGTCAGCAGGATTTTGTTCCAAATGAACATGATGCCATTTATTCAACTCTTTTAACTCTTGAATAGTTACCACTCGATTTGCTACAAACGTTTTTAAGTTTCGGGGCTCGTTTTTCATCCACGATAGCACTATTGCGGAATCGGTCCAAAAGAAGACTGAGGTAATATCCATTTTTAATGCACATTGCTCTTTAAGCATCAATTTGGCGAGTAGCACAGTACCACATAATTCTAAGCGAGGTATAGTTACCTGCTTAATTGGTGACACACGAGATTTACTCGCAACAAGCTTGACTTTTATCTTAGTCATGGGGCCTAATTCCTTCAAAAAATCACAATACAATTTTTTAAACTCTTGGTCTCTAGGAAAACGAGCCCTTAGTGATTCGAGTATCTTTAGAGCAATGTCCCTCGTTCCCTACACACAACCAATGCTCTTTAACGGGCACAGAAACAATATATCTCCCCGACTCATGCCTCTTATGCGTCCGGATATAATGCTCCTCACAAATAGAATTCTCTAAATTTTTAGGTAATTCATTATCTATCTCCTCAATTTCCCTGAATTTTCTCGAATTTAACTCTTCGGACCCACATATTAAGTTACAAGAATATGAATTTAACTCATCCTTTACACTACCTCCAACTATGTAACCAAAGACTGAATGAATTCTGTAAAATCAGGTTCGAACTTTTTACATTTATTTTACCTGGTTTTATTATATGATAAAAATACTCGGCACTTAACAAGATGTCTATTTTTCCTGGAATTTTAAAATTTGGATCCGCAAGTTTAACTGACTCTGGGATCTGCACACGCGAATACTTATCCTTTAATAAATATAGTACCGTGGATAAGATAACGTTCTTTTTGTTTTCAACTATGTTAGTCGAAACGAAATTTTGGCACTCATCCTGAAGAGGAAATGACCAGCTGCATTCCCCGTCCCCCTTTGACAGCGACTTATTTACGACTTCGGGGGCGTCTGGCAAGCTTCTTTTCACCCCATTTGACGAAACACTCTTTAGTTCCCTCGGGAAATGTATTAGTTTGTTATGCGCTTTGCTGCAAAAACAATTTCGAAACGAACATTTTTTAACACTGCAGTTGAGGAATAAGCATTTAAAACACGCGTTTTTATTTTTCACTACGTTAACGCGCTCTTGAACCGAGAAAGTCTCTTAAACTGAGGGCAAGCATGTAACGAGTAATTTTCATTTCTTACACACAAATCACAATTTTTATTTTTCTCTTCATTAAAAAATACTTTGGGAGCGGTTTTAAGTTTGTTATATTTGTGATCTTTTCTCGTCTCATTTATGGGTTTAAGACTCGAAGTAAAATATAAATCACACTTTTTACCCAATTGTAGCGGTCTAAACCAATCCCCGGATTGTCTAATATTAATATGTGCTGCTGTTTCCCTATCTATGGTTTGAAACATTTTATCAGATACAATCGGTTCTTTTAAGAGTGTCAAAATCAATAGACGCCTCAGTTTCACCTCCGTTGAGAGAGGTCTCGCTATTATTTGCACTAGATCTTAATTTTGCTAATTTTAATTCCGCTTTAACTCTCTCTAATTTAAGGCATTCTAATTCTATTTCTCCGTTCAGCTGGGATTTTTGGGTTTTAACTTCTTCTAACACTTGCTCTATCACGGATTTCACGAATTCGTAATCATCTTTAAACACATCGCTCTCCTCAATTAACCGATTTAAATCAATCATTTTTGCATCCCCTGGTACAGTCAAACCTATTTTTTCAGCAACAAGCTTTAGCTCATTTTTCTTTAATTTTGAAACGATTGACATTTTGAACAACAATTCTATTCCCTTACTCAAGAAAATAATATTAAAACTCAAGCAACTTTAAACTCACCGATACGCAAATAACTACAACTTGAGGACTTAATTATTCTACACTCAAAATATTTACTCAATACTCATAGAACTAAATATTCCCACAATTCTCAAAGAATTAACTATTCACACAATATTCAAATAATTAACTGTTCACACAATGCTCAAAAAACGAAATGTTCACACAATACTCCAAAAACTAAATATTCACACAATACTCAAACAACTTAACAACTCTCACAATACTCAAAAATTTAACAATTCACAATACTCATGAATTAAGTTTTCACACTACTCAAAGAACTTAACTAATCACACTACTCAAATAACTTAACTAATCACAATACTCAAAGAACTTAACTAATCACAATACTCAAAGAACTTAACTAATCACAATACTCAAAGAGCTTAAAAATTCACAATACTCAAAGAACTTAATAATTCACAATACTCAAAGAACTTAACTGTTCACACAATATTCAAATAAATATGGTCACACAATACTCAAAGAATTTAACTACTCACACAATACTCATAGAACAACTTTTTACACAATACTCAAAGAACTAAATAATCACAATACTCAAAGAATTTAACTACTCACACAATATACTCATAGAACACCTAATCACAATACTCAAAAGAACTTAATTAATCCCAATACTCAAAGAACTTAACTGTTCACAATAATCAATTCACAATACTCAATAATTCACATTACTCAAAGAACTTAACTGTTCAAAGAATTAAATATTCACACAATACTCAAAGAATTTAACTACTCCCACAATACTCAAATAATTAACTGTTCACACAATACTCAAATAATTAACTGTTCACACAATACTCAAATAATTAACTGTCACACAATACTCAAGGAACACCTAATCACAATACTCATAGAACTTAACTAATCACAATACTCAAAAGAACTTAATTAATCACAATACTCAAATAACTGTTCACAATACTCAAAGAATAATTCACAATACTCAAAGAACTTTTCACACAATATTCAAATAACTATGGTCACACAATACTCAAAGAATTTAACTACTCACACAATACTCATAGAACAACTTAAAATGAAATAATTACTCAAAACTCAAAATTAATTAATTACTCAAAACTAATTAATTACACAAAACTCAAACGAATAAGTACTCAAAACGAATTAATTACAACACAAAATGAATTAATTACTAAAAACGAATTAATCACACAAAACTCAAAATGAATTAATTACTCAAAACTCAAACAAATAATTACTCAAAACTCATTAATTACACAAAACTCAAAATGAATTAATTACTCAAAACTAGTTAATTATTCACAACTCAAACGAATTAATTACTTACAACGAATTAATTACACACAACTCAAAATGAATTAATTATTCAAAATGAATTAATTACTCAGAACTAATTAATTATTCACAATTCAAACGAATTAATTACACACAACTCAAAATGAATTAATTACTCAAAACGAATTAATTACTCAAAACTCAAAATTAATTCCACCACTCAAAACGAATAATTATTCAAAACTCATTAATTACACAAAACTCAAAATGAATTAATTATTCAAAACTAATTAATTATTCACAATTCAAACGAATTAATTACACACAACTCAAAATGAATAACGAACACAAATCTCAAAGGGACAATTTTGCGCTCATCTCATTGCCAGGACTGCTTTTACAAGAGACCACCATTACTCGAATTCTCATTACTCTAAAAACTATTATTGATAATAGTAATTATTACGAACACACATTTTGCTAATTTCTCCGGCGCAGCTAGGACCATGTTTTGGCCCATCGATAGCTCAGGGGTTAAATTAAAATACTCATACTCAAAATTAAAAACTCAGTGGACTGCGTTGTATACATATATGTCTGTTTATTTCGAAGGCCCATGGCCAACTCCTGGTCATTGCACTCTCACTCTCCGCGTCTTAGCGGCGGTACCCCAATCGCTGATCATATTTCACCTCCCCACATTTGGGAAGCGATCACAGCTTCTTACAAGTGGCGAGGCACTCAACATGGTTGTTTCCTGTAATTTGCATATTCTTCTTCAAGATGTGTGTGATAATTCTACAGGTGAAATTTTTATTTTAGAGTTCAATTTCTGTGTGATTCTGAATTATCCTCTTAATTTATGGACATGAGTGTATATCAAAGTAAATGTGTATTTTTTTATTATGTCAGAATATATTTCGTTCTGCTTCCTTTTAGTAAATTACTAGTTTTTTTGTTTCAATAATCTTTTATTTTCGATACGCTTACGCCCCCTACGTAAGGTAATCTCACCCCCCCGGGGGGCGCGCTCCACAGTTTGAAAAACGCTGTGCTAAATTGATGGACGTGTTAAAAAAACAGTATTTACAACAGTAAACGAGCTTAGACTAAGAAATTATGAAAGAATAATTGGGCACTTTCTTACAAAGGAACTAAAGCGCCAAAGGTACCTTAAAGAAAAGCATTGTTACGGTGGTGTGCCTTTTTAACAGCCACAGATGAATTTTGTTTGAACGACGAAAACGTTTTTGAAGTTGAAAAACCTTTTAACTTCAAAAAGGACCAAGGAATGCCTATGAAGCCAAAGAGAAGAAAAAGTGCTAGCGGGGAGCTCATCATCATGCCTCCGTAATGGTTTGGTGGAGTAACTATAAAGGCGTCTCAAAGATTCATTTTTGAGGAGTGAAAAAGAGCGGCTGGTGGTTATCAAGACACTATTTTTGAACCATTAGTGAAGTCCCTGAACGTGAAATTGTTGGACAATAACGATTGGACACTTCAACCGGGCTCCGTTTCTGCCCATAAACAAAAGACCCAGCAGTGTTTGAAAGAGAATGTGTTGGACTTTATAAAGCACAAAGATTATCCTTCCAGCCGTCGAGATTTACATCCCTTCGACTATAAACTGTGTTCAATATCGGAGGCAGAGGTATGCGTAACAATGGGCATCCCAATTTGAACAGTCTAAAGTGTTCTTGAAGAAAAACAGCAACGGAAATTCCCATAGAGGTAACTTACGTCTCTATAGATGAGTAGGTAAAGAGGTATGTATGTCAAAAGGAGATCAATTTGAATAAAAGGTGCAATATGTCAAATTTAAAGGTAAACTTTAAAGGTAACTTTAAAAAGAGCTTGTTTTAAATTTGCTTTTCATTTTTTTATTTTAACTTCTTTGTATAATTATATTAGAACTTATGGTACAACTAGCTATATATATTTAATAATCCCCATTAATTTAATCTTTTATAGCTTTTAATTATTTTTGGTCCATCCCTTCAGAGAGAACCCACTTTTTAATAATAAACTAGCTAGCCCGCTAGCGGCAACCTTTTGAATTAACTACATCTTTCCACCCACTTATATAGATCATGTGACTTCCCACTTACTATGAATACTGAGATTTCTGGAGACCGCCCTCTTCCGTCTTTGTCTTCAATCATGTAGCAGGCTGCAGCGCGTAGTGTCTTTGTTTTCTTTGTCTGCTTGTTAACAACATGTCCTCCTCGCTGCTGCTTGTTGTTTGTGCTATGTATTTGTGTGCGTCCATTAATTAATTATTCCAAATGTACTGAAAATTTATATGCCTACGGCTATGAATAAAAGAGGATTAACACCAAAGAAGCAGTTCTCTGTGTATCAAGAAACAACCATCGACAAATCTCCATACCAATAACCAACAGAATCGGCCTCGACTACGACATTATATATATATATATATGATGGTAACATTAGAATTAGACATATTACTGGGTCATCTTTATCTGCTTGCTACCAATTCTAATTGAGGAGGTCGTGTTTTTAATTTAGTTCGACATTTTACTGATAATTACACATTTTGCGATGAAGCTTTACAAACACGCGGAGATATGACAATACACAAAGCCTTCTTTTTTTTCTTTCCGTAAATTTCAGCTTTTTATATCTTTCCCAAACAGAAGCTTTAAGAATCATATGGTTTCCGTTAGTGAATACCGAGATATGTCAGAATAAGTGGATGATGCAATGTTGCATCACCTTATTTAAAACATGGCAGTTTTTGAGATGATGCAATTGTGGCTAAATGAATATTTCCTGTTAGGAGGGTAAACTGAAGAAAGTAACTATCGCGCGATGTCTTGCAAGGGTCAAAACCATCAGGAGTTTAATAAAATCCCTTGACAGAATATTTAAATTGAGGATTATTACATATAGGATGTTCCTAAGCTCGTGACTCATATATTTGGGAATGATAAACTAATACAAATCACAATACAATCCATGGTTTAAATTTAAACGCCACGGCGATGAAGGGGAAAGCAATAAAAACGCTTTTCACAGCAATCACTTTCATTTCTAGACATGTCGCAGATGTGAGAAATTTTAATGATTGTGCCAGCAAGTAGAACGAAAGCGGTTTCATTTTTCAAACTGTATACAATATTTAGTTCTATTATTGATGTCTCACTAAAGCAATTCAAGGTCTATTGGCAACAGATCTTGTGATTTTGAGCTTCGTTCAAGTGACGAGAACGACACACCTGAGCTTGCAACCTACTCTCCAAATATCCGCAACAAGTTAACGAGAGGTATTTGAACCCACTAGATATTAAACGGTGGTATTAGAAACTTTTTTTGAGCCAGTGTCATTCATTTTTTTAAAAAATTATGTAATAGTAAATTATCACATAAATCTGCAAAAGTAGTTATGCTTGTCAATTTTTATTCATTTATTTATAGGACTTTCTTCAAAACTCTATTGATACATTATGGTGAATAGATTGAAATTCAACAAATTTAATTAGTTAAAAAATATCCTTTTATTTTTGCAAAGCAACTAATGATTAAAGTGTTTTTATTTCATCTTAAAATAGAGTATAAAAAATCCGTAATCGGATTAAACCAATAAAAGCATTGTAAAAGGGAGTCATACACATTTTTACAAGGAAAAAAATCTATGTGATTGAATTGTTATTTAAAAAAAAAAGAACATAGTAAATATTTTCATTCTGAAGATTGTTCTAAAGCCTGATCTCTCTTTCCCATTTTGAGTCAAAACTATGTATAAACTAACGTCTCACAAAAGGATAAGGCCTTCTAGCTTTAACCGCTTAGTTTCTGTAGGATTTTTGATAAAAGTACTAAAATGAACCATTTTGTGATACGTTGCTTAACAGAAGAAAAAGGAGAATTTATTGTTTGTTTTTTTGTTCCATAGGTATGGCCGATATTGATTGTTCTCGGAGCATCAATTTGGGGAAATATGTGGATCTTTCATGCGTTCGAAACACAGAGGGATCTATTGGCCGTCTTCAGCTGACCGACTGCCCCAACACAAGTGAGTTTACATTCAGCATCAGAAAAATGTCAAATCCTAAGTAAAAAAGTGCTCTACTATTTTAAAGGCATTTGACTCTTATATTATTCTGAAATGACGAGAATAAGTAGCTAATTCAAGAAATATCACCGTCGCTTTATCTAAAGATCTCCAATTCCGATCCAATAATTACTTTCAAAATCTAAATAACTTTTTTCGAGAGTTGTCCATAATGTTTCTTCCAACTATCAATAAGCTTTTTTTACTCGAGCAAAAAAATTCTTAGTTTTATTGAAAACTGAATGAAAAACTGTATGGAGTTTTATTGAAAACTGAAGTGTGTGTGCCTACCCCTTACAATAGAAATATGTTGTTCAGATTAGTTCTTATCTATAAAAGAAAGAGAAAAAAAGCTAGTTGCTATTTTATCTTATAGTTGGAACTTTTTAGTGTTTCTTCACACAGCTCATTTCTTACCTAGATTTAGGCATTTACTAACTTTGAGAGTGATTGCAATCGTGAGATGGAAGAAATCTCATGGAGCGATAGAGTCGAGAAGAGTGAAGCTTCCTCCACTTTGTTGAAGATTCAAAGTGTCTTTCCTCCCTCTTTTAAGGCTTACGACAAGAGCATTTTTATTATTTGATCTTTTTCGCATGCCTTGAGTTAGGCTAGTGCTTAAAAAAATAGCTATTTTTTATGGCTATTTTTTTATGAATATTTCTTGGTGTTTTGTGTCATGTCGACGACTTCTGTCTTATGGCTGCGAGTATAGAATTCTTAGAGTTAAATAGACTTTGGGAAGACCACAACAGGATGGGAAGGGGGAGTGTGAACACTGTTGAAGAAATTTCTCAGCTTTTTTCTTGTTCATTAAGATAAAGAATTTCATCCAAACCTTACAGATTATGCCATTACAAGTTACGACATTCAGATATCCTCCGCAGATGTGTAAATAACCATTCATAACTGTGCGGTTGAATTACAGTTGTGTTATTACTGTATAAGATTGTATTATTTATTCTTTGAAATGCTCACACACATACGCGTTATAAGGGAAGGGAGATAAAGCAAAAATCCAATTACTGAAAAAGCATTGTCTCTAACTTCCCCCAGCACTGCGCCGACGCGAGCATTTTCAACTTCCCGAAGTGTTCGTGTATAAAATTCAACAGCTAAAACTTTCTCCGAAATGATCATCCAAACATCAGTACCAAAAGTCCCATTTCATTTTCTTTTAAAATCATAGACAGTATTTTCCCACGCTTTACTCTCTATTCGAAATCTGAACTAAAAGAGGATGATTTAGCATTTATTGAAATAAATCAGTAGTCTTCAAACTGTGTCCCACGGAACTTTGGGGTTCCACGAGTCACAACAAAAGAATTGTAAACATAAATATGTATGCAAAGTGGATTCTCTATGAAATTTGTATAATTACAAATATTTATAGGCTCATCCTATTCATTAAAACTGAAAATTTTGTTTATATATAATAACTTCATTTTGTAACACTTTTTAAGATTTTTGAAGTGAAACTTCTTTGCGGACGAGAGTGAATGGGAAATTTACCCAGTTTTGCGTAAAAGTGAAAAAGCTAACGGAATAGTGATTCCCCCCATCCCCCCGAAACGTCGCCATGGTGAGTAGATAGCGAGCGGGAGGAAAAGAGAGCGGGGTACACCACGTGACTTGCGTGATATCCGTGAAAAAGTTGGACGAATCCTAAGGGGGAATTATGCATCAGAAATATATCTTCCTGCTACGGACGAAAGGCGCTTAGGTATTGGTGACATTAAGTGGAAGTCCCTTGCTGCTCTCCTAACGAACTCGCGCGGCGTATTTTCTTAGTTTTTATGTAATAAACATACCGTTTTCAACGAATAAACGCACCCAAAATTTTACCATAAAATGTCTCTTCCCGTTACGGGAGTGTCTGGGGCATTGTGTATATGTCACTAACATTCGCGCCAGAATCGCTACGGATAGCGTCTTGTAAACAAACACAGTGACTTCTGTGAGTGATGCATTAAGTTTCTATTATTAATTTTTATTTCCATTGAATTACAATTAATTCTGGTTAGAATACCTAGAACAAATGGGAAAAGAGTTTTGTGAAAGGAAAATTAGCAGCAAGTCCAGGCGAAAGTCTATATATCACCAGGTAGTTCTGTCGCAGCTTTTATCCTCTTTATCCATAAAGTTTTAGTGCTGTACACATCAGAGGCTGCTGCAATCATTGGATCCGATGATGATTAAAAGCCAATTATCTTAACTGGATACTTTAATGTTAGTTTTGCTTCAGAAGAAGCAAAGCCACTCATTGAATTCTTGAAACAGACGCTGAATTTGACAATGAATACTGATTCTAGAGAAAGAGAAAAATAATATACGGAACCACGATTGATGCAGTTTCCTCACATTTTCTTGATTGACTACAATCGAGGAATTTTATATCCTACTTCAGTTACCACACACCTATTGTGTCTTTCTTGGAAAATGATGATGCAGAAAATTGAATAAAAATATTTTCATACAATAAATGAAGTTCGAATTTTATTTGATTAAAGTAAGTTCTCTCAGCAGTTTGATATAATTAGATCGATTCCTGCATTTACGGCCAACGTCGCCAAAGAAGTTTCACTGCTATCGTGTGGCTTTCCACGTTCTTTTATTTTATAATTAAAAAAATATTAAAACTTTTTATTTTTGTATAAAAAAATGTGGGATTATGGCATGGAGTTCTAGGGTATTTAAATTGACGACACTGCTTTTGACTAAGACTAACGTTTAATGTGGACACTTGTTACAGGACTACACACTACTACACAGATATACAATTAATAACGGTTAGACAAACTTCTTGCTCTTAACAATGGTTTCTCAGTCTTGTATTCACATCACAATTATCTCATCACAGTTCCCAATGGTAACAACGTTCTTATACAGTTCACGATGGCTTATGGATTTCAGGTGCTGGATGTGTCCCCTTCACGTGACTAATCTTTCCAGCATTGAGCCACTTAGTCCCTACACGGCCAGTTGGTTCCCGGTTGCTTTTCTTTTTCAGCAGCGTTGGCTCTCAGACCTCCTCGTCGAGACCACTCGCTCGTTCATCCCTCTCTCTGCCTGTTCGCTCGCTGGTGGCTCGCGTCGCCAGCGCCCTCTAGAGTGCGGTCTATATGGAAATTCCCACACATATATACTTCCTGCCAGATTGTGAATATTCTATTGTATACTATCTTGGGTTCCAAGAGATAATTTAATACTCGTTAGCACAATGTCTTGGAAAACTAAATAGTTTTCTAATGGAAAATGCACCTTTTTGCATCTGTGTGTGTGTGGGGGGGGGGGAATACCTATAATGAAGAAGAGGAAACAACTTATAGGCATATCAACAGTTTCGATGTTAAAAATCTAAATTTAAGCCAGAACAGCTCCTAAATTTCATATTGGAAATTTTCAAACAAAATACAGAGTATTTCTCATACAGCTATAAACATTTTAATGCCATTCAGAAAATTATATATAAGTGAAATGTATTCCTTAATGTGAGTAGCTACGAAAACAAAGTATTAAAACAAATTAAACTCAGAATATAATGCAATTGCATTTAATCACGATAGACCTAGATTTCGACAGTCTGTGTGAAAAAAGGAAGCACATATCCCAGTTACTAAACATAAAGCACAGGTAGGTGACGTTTGGATCACAAATTAATATATTATTAATAAGTAAATTATATTAAAACAATACATTTAGAATTTTTTTAAATGATAAATGTAAGTCTTTTTTTAATTATCTTTACGTAAAGTATCTATAACACTTTGATTTACTTTAAATATTATTGTGTGAGAGAGATATATTCTTCTAAGTATTTGTGGGCAAAATGAAATGCTTTGTCCATGAAAATGCTTTCTAGTTTAAGCGTTTGACAAAAACATCTTCAAGTTCAAGGGGTTCCATGAGTTGAAAAAATCTGAAGTCCACTGAAATAAATAAACAATTGCACTCAAAATCGAAACAGTTGGCGTTGATTTGCATTGCCGTAAAATTGTTGGAATCTGTCTTCATGAATGAGTGAAAAACTGTTTTCCGAAGCTTCCATCGAAACGGCAAAGACATATATTTAACATTTATTTCTGAATATAGGGCAATTCGTGTATAAATTAAGAAGGCGTTTTTTCTTCAAAAATTTTCTCAAAAATCGAAAATCGTATATATAAAAAAAAGTTTCTCTTATTTTCTCAAGCATGTTAATATAATATAGCTTAAAAATATAACTTAGCACGTAAGATGTGGGAATAATTTTGGATCAAATTGCTGTAAAATAAAACGCTAACGATAATAAATTTATTTCTGATAATTTTATCTGAAGAGCAAAACCTTTTTTTTTTTTTATTCATAGGATTTCCTGCACGATATCTGTACTGGTCATACTTTCTGAGCCATTTTTTTTGTTTGAAAAATAAGTGATGAGAGAATTTCGTACATGGTTCGTGATCGTCGACCTATGTATCATGCTTTGAAGACAAAACTAGCTGCATGATGATGATCATATGCATGCAGACATCCCAATGAATAAATGTGAATTTTAGAAAATATTCGGAAACTTGGAATCTAACTGACTTTGAAGGATTTATGATACTTTTTTTTTCTTTTAGAATGAAAGTTCTATTCAAAACATCCTAAAAGTTAAGAGATTAAAATCGCTTACGCATGGCTAAGAAAAAGTGTTTTTTTTTTCTACGTTTTTTTTCTCGAGATGAGCGGATTCATACGTTAACCGACCATCTTAATTTCACTTTTAAAAAGTTCAGAAAATTCTTGGCTTGCTCACGGAAATATATTGTACATATTTGTTCGAAAGTCTATATATTAAAGAAATGGAATTAAAATTCTGCAGCGATTTAATAACTGTACTCGTGTGCTCATGATGCTTTCTACCTCTCTCTTTCGGTCTAATAACTTGTATAACTTTCAGCCTTGGAGCAGGTGGTGAAGGATATTCGATGTCGCAATGAGCACATGAGGGTATTCCGCAAAGAGCTGCTCCCCGTACGAGCCCATTACGTGAACCATCCTCGCATTGAGCCTATTTTCCTGGATCTCGACAATGGATGGACGTTACTCAGGTATGTTTTCTGTTGCGATGATGGGCGTTGCATTTTGAGTGCACCTTTGATCGATTGATTGAATGCGAATCGATTCTATTGCGATTTTAATTTTATTTTACAAGAAATATGTCATTGGAATGAACATCCACTATTAATGAATCTCCGTAATTTAATTTTTATTTATTGTCGGCTTTTATATCTTGAGCGTTATTCAGCCGCCCACTTCTGTCGGGCGCTTTCGCTGTCCCAGCCTAGTACGGATCCCGTTCAGTTTCCAATCAATCATCTATTTCCAATGCCACAGCCAAGTACAAATTGGAATATTTTTAATAAATAATTAACTGTCCCAAATAACTTTAATTAAATCAATCCTACATCCACCTCTAAAATTAATCTCCAAATTAAAAAGCTTACTGAGCAAATTTTGAATGCTCACAAAATTTCTTCTAAACCACAGTATCATAGACCTGTAGCTCAAGAAGAGCTATAAAAAAACCTTTTTAACGACAGGAACAAAGCCAAAACGATTTGGCTATACATCAGGTATTCTGAGCAATTGATACATTCAATAGGCCCCAAAACAAAATTAAAAATTTAGTTTACAAGTCTAAACAATAAATTTGGAAGGAATCTCTTCTCTCTCTAAATACTGAAGACAGTTCACTGTAGAACACTGCTAAAGCGTCCAGCAAAAAGGTTTTTCGTACTCCACCCGCAACAGCCAAAACAGTATCGCACTTAGCGATAAAGATAAACTTCTTGTGTGCCAGCAACTTCGAAAACCACAGTTAAGTTAAATAACATATTAAACCCTACTAAAGATAAATCAATTCCATTTATCGTTAAGTTTCATAGCTAATGAATCCTTTACTAATGCTTATGAACCCCCCTCTACCTTCAGAAGTCTTAGGCTATATTAAACAGATTAAAAATTTAAAAAGGTTCGGATAGAGACGGGATTACTAAGAAAATACTTAAAAATTCACCCCTTTTACCAATATTCACTATTATTAATTTAACAGAAAATATGTTCAAATTAAAATAATTTTCTACTGCTTGGAAAACTCTGTTTAGGCAATTCGAATGATTAAACCAGGAAAAGACCCAACTAATCCTGAGAGTTATCAACCCACATATCTCTTCTCGATTCTTAACGAATTACCTGAAAAGTCAATTCTGAAAAGAGAATTGATTAAATTCTCATCTTTTAAATAATATTTTAATCCCGAAGCAGCATGGTTTCTGATCTGAGCTCTTCACATATTAACAACAGCTCAAAACAGTTGAGTATATAAAATCTAACCACAGAAGAACATACTAGAGCGGTTTTTCTTGATATTCAGAAAGCTTATGATAGAGTATGGCCTTCTGGCCTTTAATACAAACTCATTAAAAGCGACTTCCCATCCCCACTAAATGTATTAACTAACCTTACTAACAGAAATTTTTCAATTAAAATTCATTATACTCTACGAATATCCGATTTATCCAAGCTGGTGTGTCTGAAGGATATATCCTTGGACCAATACTTTTTAACCTTTATGTTAACGATATCAGACAACACCATTATCTGCATTTATGCAGATACTGTCAAAACAGGAAAATCTGTGAATGATTCCTCACTACTTCAACATACACATCTCTCTCATTGAAGTGTGGGACTACCCTTGCTACGCGCACAATCCGCTTTTCATCAATAGCAGTGGTGCAATGAGGTGGGTGCGATCGGCCCCTGGTTTCCTTCTGCATCCAGCGAAGGCAGATCCGCATCACAGTTGCTTGTTTCTCCGAAGGACAATGCAATCCCTATAGGCAACTGTCCTTCCTCGGTCGAATTCAGAAACTTGGTCAAAAGACGCGCGATGTCTTCCATAAGGCATAGGTAAGCAGCTTACGGAAAAAAAATGCATGAATAAACAATTGCCGTACTTCAAACCGCCGATCTGTTCTCTCCTTATATAGCGGTCACCCATGATGTGCATCTGCGCTATAATGTTAATGATTTGCATATTTCATTGCCACCAACGCATGATGTAAATTTCACATGGTTTGCATGCTCCTTCAGGGTGTTGCATTTTGTGTGACCAGCAGTGTATTATTCTACAAATAATTCTTATTGCTCGCTGGTTTACGAGGAACAAAGGTCTCCTTTTTGAGAGCGAAACACTTACTATTAGGCAAATTATAGAAAAAAATTAGCTATTAATGTTGACAGAATTGATATTGCTCAGAATCCCACCATCTTGGGTTTTAAAAAAATTTACCCCAGTTTTAAATTTAAACGGACCCATGAACATCCTCATATTTATCCCTCTTTTATTTAATTTCTAAGTACACTGCGCCTTGATGAGTATTCCCTTTCAATCACTGTGTCCCAATGGTAGAGAACAGTTACCATCACATCGACTAGGGTAACCGATGATTTTTCTTGCTTCTCTGCAACTCCTCTCTCGGGACTGTTCCGTCCCGACCAATTAGCTACCTTTTCAGTTTTTCGTAAAAAAAATTTCGAAATTTTCTCTGATTTCTTAGATGCGTCCTGATTGGCCAGGTTAAGCCCTCCCACCCTCCTGATTAATAAATAACAGTTTCTCGCCGTGTTTTTCACCCTTTTTAAACTTAATTTTCAACTTAAAATCTTCTGTTGCATTTAATTTTCATATTCTACTTTACAAAAATTCTTCTTAACAATGGGCAAGTTTTTCAATAGTTACTCAAACCTTACAGATTGTAGGTTTTAACCTGAAAGTGTTTGGTACTTTGTTCAATCACCAAACACTCCTTTTGAAATATAGATATCGTTTCTTTTGTATTTTAAAGAAACTCGCGTGTAAAATAATGAATTGTGGACGAGTAACGTTGATATTTATCTTACGACTAATTTATTTTTCTACATTTTATACTACAATCCAAACAGGGTGAAATATATTTTTTTCCTAACGGCGCTGCGCATTGATATTTCAACCTTTGCAGACCTAGCACATTCGCCAGGAGCTAGTATCACTTTTTGGAGCAGCACCATATAGGGGATACCAATTACACCAAGTAATTTTAACGTCCAATTTCCTACCCAGAGCTAGGCACCTGATTTCTGACGATGCGAAACTGTACTAGGGTTTAATTTTGCCGAGAGCACTCAAGCCAAACAGTCTAGGAATATTTTACATGCTCTATAATCAAACGCCACGGCCGTTGTCGATTTTCCGAATCGTGAAAATCCACCGACTTGGGTCGGCGTCGAACCCGCAACCTAAAGTGCAGAAAGCCAGCGATAAACCAACCCCACCCCACCCAGCCTGCATTTATACTCTTCACTACATAAAATAAATTTATTAATGTCGCAGGAAAATGATGAAATTAAGAATTTGATCATATCCCTGAGGGATATGATCAAATCACGGAAGATGCTAAAATTAAGGTCCTTTCCCTGATGAAATATAATCAGACAACAAAAAAAAAGCAATGTTTCTTTCTTTTTTTTTTTTTTTTTTTTGTGAAATATAATCAGATTAACTCGCGCTGGTCGTTTTCGTATCTCATGTATTTCCAAGTAAGTAACTGATAACTTACAAGGGGTGATCAAATGAAAAGGTACGAAACGACATAAAAATGAAACAGTTAAATATTTGCATATTCCGCCAAGGGAGAATGTAGCGAGACATCTCGGGATGCCATTGGAGACTCTGACTGGAATCGGATCATGCGCGGGTGCCCGCATGCGCAGGAGAGAGCAAAGGCTCTTATAAAAAGCGGCATCCAAATGATGCGAGCACAGAATTACTCGAGCACAGAAAAAGCATTAACTCCGATGTGTACTGTGAGACACTCCGACGCCTACGCAGGTCCATCAAGAACAAAAGACCGGGGCTGCTCACGGAGGGTGTGGTTCTGCTCCACGATAACGCGCGTCCACACGTCTCCAGAGTCACACAAATGGAACTGGACAAGTTCCAATGGGAGACATTGGACCATCCATCCTACAGTCCGGACATGTCACCCTGCGATTTCCATGTGTTTGGTCCACTGAAGAAACAGCTGAAAGGAAAGCGCTTCAACTCGGACGACGTACTCAAGGACACTGTGAAGGACTGGATCTCGTCACAGCCACAGGAATTCTGGGAACAAGGAATCCTGCGGCTTGTTCATCAGTGGGATCGTTGTGCTCAGGCCTATGGTGTATATTTTGAATAAAGTCTATATTTGTACCCACCGTCTCGTTTCGTACCTTTTCATTTGATCACCCCTTGTATTAAACCAAAGAATAAATCAATTTCATTTAAATACGCAGGCTCTTCAAAAAGTAAGATAACAAGAACTCTGACAAGAATAAAAATCCCTCTAAAGAAAACGAACGATGCCGGTAGAGGGAGCTGTTTCTCCAGTAATCTCAGCTAGAAGATTGCAGTGTTGATGGCAATAATGTTCGACGATTGAAAAAAAAAAATGTGATTCTGTTTTTGTGCTTAAAAAAATTCTCCAGCTGAAATTCATGGATAATTGGTAAAACTGTACGGTACAAGATTTAAGTCAAGGAGTAGTTTTGGTGTACAGAATTTAACAAAGGCAGAACAGATGAGCGTTTTCTGTGAAATGAAGGTGAAGAAAGAGAGTTTTTTGTTTCGAGGAAAGTTATTTCCATCTCTTCGGACATTTAAAGAAACATTTGAGAGGTCAGCATTTCAGAACCGATATTAAGTTTAAGCAAGCCGTCTTGCTGTGGTTGTACAAACTTGACGCTGACTTCTACGATGCTGGTTTCAATGGTTTGGTGTACCGATGGAACCAATGTCTCTATAATTATGTTGACTATGTAGAGAAGTAATATGTACCTGTTCTCCTTCCTACATACTATATATATATATATATTTTTAATTTAATGAGTAAAATTTACTCTGAGTGAGCTTGTTACCTTACTTTTTGAAACCCTTGCGTATTGCAGTACCTCATATTTTTTGTCTTTAACTCAACCACTCATCCAAAACCACATTTTTTTGCTGAAATTGTCATGTAGTGTGGGTTTGCGTAGGGTACAAACCGATGATAATTCAAACAGAAAAAATTAACTGAAGTTAACAAATTTACTATTTCATCAAAAATAAACAAAATTTTTAACAAGTTGAAGTTTATCGAAAATACAAAATTGCCAGGATCGATAAATATGACTTACATATCAGCTCTTGATGTCAAATTCTTTAGCATCCATAACAGCTTGGCATTTATGAGGCACAGAGTCTAGAAGAGTTTGGAGGTAGGAGAAAGAAATCTTCTTTAAGTTAAGAGAACGTTTCTTCGGGGTATTTCTTGCATTTCTCCCTACAAGACGAAGCTATATCTTGGCCCTTCGAATTGGCAGGGAGGGTCACATGAAGGTGGGAGAACCAGTTCTGGAAGTGCTTGAATAGAGGTTTCGAATCATTACCCTATTGAAAAATGAAGCCAAGGCCAAGAGAATTGGAATCATGAGGATACATGGTGTGTTCTCAAGGATATGCTAACACTTATCCATGATTTCCTGAATTCGCTTAGGAAACCTATTCCAAGGCAGTGACTCAACCCCAAACCATGACATTTGTATTTCTGTGGTGCGGAATTTGGTACTTGAGATAAAAATGGGTGTCCCTTGGGGAGGGTTATTTCACTGTATCTATTCCATCCAAAACAACAAGTATTTGCTTTCATCACTCCTAAGGACATCCTCCCACTCTTTCTCGGACCAGTCCTTGCGCGCCATCACCCATTTCACACGCGCCTTGCCGTTCTTCGCAGAGAGCATCTGTTTTCATTGGGCGTCTTTCGTTCAATTTAATTGCTGGAACCCTGCGTTTTGATAGTACGAACAAAGAATTCACAAAGGGCTTGCGTGTAGGGATTGCAATAACAGACTTAAAGTTCAATACCGGTACTCGGTATTTCTTAGAACTTAATACCGGGATACCAGTTGTTATGAATGAGAATAAGAATAGATTTAAAATTAGAATCCATTATTAGACTTAGAATGAATAATGTGTTTCGACTTTCAAAACTGAATATTAAAGAATAACGACTTTAAAACTGAATCTGATTTAGAATGCAATCATGTGAATTGGATAACGAAAGGATTTCGATTTACCGCCATTTTCCATGCTGGGCGTCTAAACAGTGTGGAAGTGCATTTCTTATTAAGCTTGATGAAATAAATATAAGTTAAGATGACTCATTGAAACCACAAATTAATTTATGAACGTGTCCATTACAACAGAATCTGAATAGAATGTCATTTTCCCGCCCATCACACAGACTTCCAGAATAAGGAAAAGTTCAGTTCGTGGCGCCATCTCTGGACGGCGAAAGGAGTCAACTGTTCTTAACATCCTCCGGGGGGCGGGAAGATGTAGTCGATGGTGGTAGGGGCAAGACTGCAACTTGAGAGACTGGTCTTGTCACGACTCCACTTGAGGTCTGTAGTGACGACACGGCATATTCCGTCAGCTCCAGGATGTGTGGCCATAATCCTTCCGGGAGTCCACCTGGTGCTGAAAGAGGCTGGATTCTTGATTCGGACAAGGGTTAGGTCTTTCTGGTCCTATCGTTAGGTCTTTCTGGCCCTGCATCCATTTGGTTCGGGACTGCAAGGTGTTGAGGTAGGAGAGCTGCCAGCGAGACCAGAACATCCTTTTCAACTTCTTCAGAAGAGACCACCTAGAATGAATACTCAAAGATTGGTTAGTCAGACTGTGATCAGGGAGTTCAAGCAAGGGACACCCGATAAGAAACTGTCCGAGTGTTAACACCTGGAGATCCTTAGGGTCTGATGATAGGGGATAAAGAGGACGTGAATTTATGCACGCCTCGACTTGGCACAGGATTGTAGCTTACTCTTCAAAGTTCAGCACAGCCGCCTTTAAGGTTTTGAGCAAGTGATGCTTTGTGAGTTTGACTGAGGCCTCCCACACACCTCCGAAATTCGGTGCATATGGAGGGATGAAGTGCCACTGAATGGTTTTGCTTGACGAATAGTCCTGGACATTAGAGTTGTGAAGTAATTGAAACAAGTCCTTCAAGTAAGCTGAAGCACCAACGAAATTTGTACTGTTGTCAGAATAAATGTCTGATGGATAGCCACGGCGTGACACAAATCGATGCAGTGCTGACAGAAATGCTGCTGCTGATAGCGAAGATGCGATTTCAAGGTGCACCGCTTTAGTACACATGCAGATGAAGACTCAGATGTAAGATTTGAAGTTGCTGGCCTTGCGAGTATGTTGGCACTTTGTCGTGATAGGTCCAGCAAAGTCAATGCCTACTTTTTCAAAAGCACGACAAGGGGTGATTCGTTCTATGGGTAGATCACCCATCATTTGAGAGACAGGTTTCGCCACAAGTTTAAAACAGTCTATGCAGTTGCGTAGTTCTTTCTTGACCACTGATTTACCATTAGGTATCCAAAACTGCTGACGAAAGAGGGATAAAACTAGTTCCTGCCTAGCATGGAAATTGACCCTATGAAAATGTCTAATGATTAGACGTGTAACATGATGATTTTTTGGTATGAGCATAGGATGCTTTTGTTCAAATTTAAGAGTTTGTTGGAGACGAAGACGTCCTCCGACACGAAGAATTCCCTCAGAGTCAAGGAATACATTCAAAGACTGAAGTTTGCTAGATTTGGGAAGAGGCTTGTTATACATTTCAAGAGATAAAGTTCTGTATGGTATTCTCTATTTTGTAACAATTTGACTACCTTTTTGATTGAGGGTTTCTAATTCATATGTGTTTAAAGGCCCAGTAACTTTGGACACTGATTTGGAATTATGGTGGAATCTGAATATCCATGCAACAGTCCTAACTACTTTCATGTATGAGGAAAACTTATCCAAGAGACTAAGAGAATAATCAACACCAGTTGAAAGAACAACAGAGTCACTTAATGATTCAGACTGATCAATAGGAACAAGTGGAGCAGGCTGTTCAGAGAAAGGAAGAAATGAATTGGAAGAAGGATGGAAATCATGAAGCCAAATTTTGGACCAGTTACCCACTCTGAATTTTCAAGAAGTTGTTTCGGGTAGAGGCCTCTTGTTGCCTAATCTGCCGGGTTTAATTTTCCCGGAATGTGATGCCAAGATTCTTTTGAGGTTAGTGTGTGAATTTTCCCAACCCTGTGTTGCACAAATTGATTTCCTTTTACAGGTGGATTATTTATCCAACTCAGTGTAATTGTTGAGTCACACCATAAATATGTATCGTGAGTGATGTTAAGAGATCTCTTAAATATATCTAGAAGTTCAGCCAGAAGCAGAGCACCACAAAGCTCCAATTTAGGCAATGATATTGTTTGTACAGGTGCCACACGAGTTTTTGAAACCATTAAGAATAAGTGTGGCGAATCAGAAACAACACTTAAGTATATTACGGCTGAATATGCCTTTGAGGAGGCGTCACAGAACCCGTGAATTTCACAGTGTTTAGCATTGAGTGTTTGAACATACCTGGGAACCTTTATTTGTTTGAGGCATGAAATTTCTGCTTGAAACCGATTCCATCTTTTAAGAATGTCTGATGATGTCTCATCATCCCAGACAAGCCCTGCCTTCCACAGGTCTTGAAGAATAATCTTTAAAATTATAGTTGAGGGAGAGACAAACCCCAGAGGATCAAAGATGCGTGCGATGATTGATAGCATCTGTCTCTTTGTGGATACCTGGTTTGATAAGACTGCTCTTACTTTAAATGAATCCTCGTTTAAATCCCAGAATAAGCCAAGAATTTTCTGGGTGGACTCATCATCAAATGAATGTGAGGAAATATTTGTCTTTAGAATGTTTGGCAAGTCTGACAAGACTTCTGGATGAGTGCACAACCAATTCCGCAGCTCAAATCCACCGGCTGACATTAAATTTTGCAGTTCGTGAACAATTTTCCTAGCCGAGTCCAATGAGTCAGCACCGGCTAACAAATCGTCAACATAGAAATGATCTTTTGCGAGCTTAGCTGCCTGTGGAAAACGATGTTTTTCATCCTCACATAATTGTTTTAAGGTTCGGATGGCAAGAAATGGGGCACAAGATGTACCATAGGTAACTGTATTTAATTTGAAAATCCCTAATGGTTCCTCTGGAGACTTCCTCCAAAATATTTGTTGAAAGCATACATCATCTTGTGATATTAATATCTGTCTATACATTTTTGCAATGTCAGCAGAAAAAGCAATTGGGAAGAATATGAATTTAAGTAAAGTTAGAAAAATGTCGGACTGTAGTTTTTTACCAGCCAGCAGAATGTCATTCAAAGAATTTCCATTTGTACTTTTGAATGAGCCGTCAAACACCACCCTTAACTTGGTTGTGGAACTATTATCATTAATCACACCATGATGCGGTAAGAAATAATGTGGAGATTTTACATCTGATGCGACAGGAGTCATGTGGCCAAGGTTTTGGTATTCCTCCATACATTCTGTGTATTGTTCCTTTAATTGATTATTAGAATGAAGTTTTCTTTCAAGAGAATAGAATCGTTTTAATGCACCCTCTTTACTATCTCCAAGACTTGAATCATCTCTAAATGGCAGTTATAGAATATATCTACCATCTGCATTACGAATATGAGAATTTACGAATATAGACTCACATAGCTCATCCTCATCCTTTGACGGAATGTCCTTAGGAACAGATTCAAGTTCCCAAAATGTTTCAAAGAATGGTCTATGTTTAAAAGGGTGTGACAGATTAGGGATGAATTTTGATTATATGGTGTATTTATGGTACCTGACAATAAATGACCTAATTTTGTTGGCAATGCTGATGGGGTACCTTTGGGTCCCATTATAGGAGTCCCTGAAATTAATGTCATAAAAACATCAGCTTCTAGAAGAATGTCTATTTCATTTTCAATATAAAACATTGGATCAGCAAGAGTTAGATCTTTGATATGAGGCCACTCATGATATTTAATTGGAAAGTTTGGCATAGCTGAAGTGACTTTCGATACTAACAAAGCTTTTACTTGAAATTTATCAGAGGAAACACAAGAAGAAAATTCCAAATTTGTCGAATATAATGAAGTTTCAGCAAATGTTTCATTTACACCTACTAATTTATGATTGGTGTGTTTTAATGGCAATTTTAAGCGATCAGCACATTGCTTGGAAATCAAAGAATTTTGAAAAGCATTGTCTATCAAAGCACGGCAAGTTATTTGTTGACCATGTTTAGATTTAACATTTATTAATGCTGTGGACAACAATACGTGACCTTCTGTCAATTGTGTGCAATTGTTAGACACTGTCGCAAAATAATTTGCTTGAGTATCTGCTGAAGGACTGACTGAATATATGTGTAATAATGTATGGTGTCTTTCAGAACAGTTTTTGCAAGAGAATCCTATTCTACATGTGTCAAGCCTGTGGTTACTCCTCAAACAATTGGAACATAAATTATTGTTCTGTACCACTTGCCATCTTTCATTTACATTCATAGAATTAAAAATTGGACATTTGAATAAGGCATGGCTTTGACAACATTGAATGCAATTGTTACTTTTAACAACATTAGTATTTACATTTGATTTGTTTAATGGTTTAACATTACCTTTCTTAATGTCAGGTTTTACAAATTTTAACTCATTCAGACCACGAGCTTCTCTTTCAATGAAAACTCTAAATTCCTCAAGAGTGGGAATTTTATTATTTTCCAAAGATAATTCCCACCGTTGACTAATACATGCATCCACTTTTGAAATGAGAATGAATTTGTTTCTAAATCCAAAGTTTTCAAATTTCGAATGACTTCATTACAAATATCTATTATTTCCAAAAGCAATTTTGAAGTATTTGCCCTGGATATCTTAATACTAAATAGCTTATTTATTTGGCTAAGAGCTAATTGTCGTTTGTTTTCATACCGACTGCACAGTATATCCAACAATTCTTAAGATTATCCACAGTAATTGCAAAACCCCGAATTAATTTGGCTGCATCCCCTCGAACAGAAGCCTGCAGATATTGCAATTTTTCAAGATCACTTTTTGGTTTGTTATCTAGAACAGAAGATTTAAATAACTCTTTGAATGAAATTCAGTTCTCGCAATTTGCATAATAATGCGGAACTTGAAGTTTTGGTAGATTAACTACTGAAGACTTTACATGAATACTATTATTTGCTTCCTCAACCTGAGATTTTTGTTCAAGGTCAACAACCCAATTGAATAGTATATATCTTTATATTTCATATAAATATCGAATGATTCATCACTTTCATGAGTTGACAATTCATCGAATATTTCAGTTAATCTAGTTTCGTATTGCAACACTTGTGTTTTTAAAACACGTATGCGTGATTTATTATCATCGCATTCATTTATCCTACTTTCAAAAGCTTTTAATTCTTTTATAATTAAATCAAATTTACCAATATTTTTCGACTGTTTTGGAGCCATGATTTATGAATGAAATTTTAAAATTCTACACAAAATATACAACTATACCATAATAACAAATGCCTACACAATGCAAATACAAAACTATCAAAAAAAATTTATACAACATAGAACAAAAGAATAAATCTAGAATCAAATAATAAATAATATCAATCAAAATGTATAAGAATACTTCAAGAATTCGTATCAGAATAAATGCACCAGAATAACAATATCGAGTATGAAACGAATAATTAAAATAACAAAGAATAAATCACATCAACAACTCCGGCTCGACGGACCACATGATATGAATGAGAATAAGAATAGATTTAAAATTAGAATCCATGATTAGACTTAGAATGAATAATGTGTTTCGACTTTCAAAACTGAATATTAAAGAATAACGACTTTAAAACTGAATGTGATTTAGAATGCAATCATGTGAATTGGATAACGAAAGGATTTCGACTTACCGCCATTTTCCATGCTGGGCGTCTAAACAGTGTGGAAGTACATTTCTTATAAAGCTTGATGAAATAAATATAAATTAAGATGACTCATTGAGACCACAAATTAATTCACGAGTCGACTTGTCATGTATATATTTTATTCACACGCATACCGTTACATTTAGAAAAAAAATATTTCACAACACATTATCACAAAAACAGCGACGCGTCCATTACAACTGAATCAGAATAGAATGTCGTTTTCCCGCCCAATCACACAGACTTCCAGAATAATGAAAAGTTCAGTTCGTGGCGCCATCTCTGGACGGCGAAAGGAGTCAACTGTTCTTACACCAGTTTTAATACCGGTATTAGAGATTTTTGAAAAAGAAAGAAAACACGGGTGTTTCTTGTTTTACTCTTGCCAGTTTTATTAAAAAGTGTAAATTATCACAAGAAATAATTTGTAACTTATAAATTATAACAGTATATAAAGAATCACAAAAAAATAAATAAAGGAACATTTTATTTATTTAAATCACAAAAAAAGGTGCAAATATCACTATTCACACAGTCTGTGGTACTATTACAAATTTTTGAAATGTTCTTAAAAACATAATGCATCAATTGTATTGTCATTAAGCCTGGATCCTAATTTTGTACAAAAATTACCAGCTGTCGAAAACGCTCTTTCGGCATCTACGCTAGTTGATGATACTATTAGCAATGCGCGATATTCTTTTTTCAAGTATTTTCCTCTAAATCCCTCATCTTGAAATAAATCAATTTCTCGTCGGATGATTTTTTATATAGCTGATTTCTGTCCTGTATTTTGGTTTGTTGAAATTTGTTTAATTATCGCTAATTCTAATTTTTGTTCAAGAGACAGTTCCTTTTCCCTATTAACATTAGTGTCATCATCATCTTCGATAATTGTACCGAATTTTTCTGAATGTGTATTGGTTTGTGCGTAAAAAAATTTAAAAAATTTTACTATAAACTTGATTAAATTGATTTGGTTAGTCTCTTTTCTTCTTAACTCTAGAACATTTTTTACATTGCACCATTATATTATTTCATCATATAAATAATGAAATCAAACTGAAGTTTTTTCTACTGATTTTTTTAATGTTCTTTAAAGTTATTCTTATTCATTATTATGAGTTATTATTTACGAGTATATATACTTATAATTAATCTTAAAAACACATATTGAACCCGAAAGTATGATACAATGTGAATAACAAACTCACCAGTTTAGAAAATATCGAAATATTACGCATTTTCTTCACAAGTACAGTCTTGGTTTCTCAGATACGGATATCTGACTACTAATCCTATGTAAGTCCTGAGCTGTAATAGGACAGTTTTGGCCTTAGATGATTCAGATGTTTTATAACTTCTCTTGATCGTACCATGCAACTTTGTATTCACAGTCTCATTTATTTCGTCCGTTTTGTAAACATTTTAATCGCAGATGTTGATGGATGAAGGAAGCCAGATGAGCTTCGATATGCTATTCCTCTTTCAACGAGAACTTAGTTAGGAGCAATGTATTTAGTTCTTTTTGTCAGAGAAATAATTTAGGTTTATATTTTTGTGTTTAGATTAATAGTCTTTTATCCCGTTGTATTTGGCAATGAAAAAATCAGATGATGGATTTAATTAGTTGCCTCAGAACTGTAGAACCAGCTAGGAAAAATAAAAATAAGAACAACGGAATGAGCGGAATAAAGACATTTAATATTTTCACCTTCTGAAATGGACGTTAAATTATTTCATTTATAATATATTTTAATCAAGGTGCAATAATTAACACTATAACATAAACACAAAGACATATAATATTTTGGAATGCTGACGACCCTGAACATATAAGAAACAATTTTAAAAATTTCTAGTAAATACCGAAAAACCAGTATTTGAACTTGTGAATACTGGTATTTCGAAACTTTACAAATGGCTCAAAATACTGGTATTCGGTATCCCGGTATTGCAATCCCTACTTGCTTGCAATGCCTACAGCCGTAAGGTTCACCATGAGCCGCCACTAGAGGGAGCCACCAATGAAATGACTCTCACTAATAGATTTGCCATATCTTCAAAGGCTTAGCTTCCAAAATGCAGCACATTACATAATAAATAAGAAAAAATTCTTTCAAGAGCACTACTTTGTTTTATTACTTTACATATTTACACAAAATTTTGTAAAAAAGAGAAGGAAAAAAAAAGCAAGGAGTATCTCATTGTATTAATAATTATTTCAAAAAGAATTACAAATGGAAGAGCACATTAACATAAGAAAAAAAAATATATACTGTAAATATGTGAAACTAGGTGCAGGTTACAAATAATTTTTCTTATCATTGTTTGTTTTTTATGGAAAAATTCTCATATCTTTTGAGTCTCTCTCTCTCTCTCTCTATATATATATTAGTATCAAAAGCTGGCCAATTCAATCGGCACACTTATTAAGCATATCTTTGAGGTATTTTATTTTGACTTTGGTTTTTTAGGAGAGAACCCCAAAAAGGAGAAGATCGTTGTAGTGGAGGAAGTCACGGATACGACAATCTTTTCCCCGATATGAAGGTACGTGTATTTTTTCTAATCCAAAGCTCTTTTATTTTAAATTCATTCGAAACTGGGGAAGCATTTAAAGGTGAAACATTCTTTCCGCCGTTTCTTACTCACAAAATATGAACGAATCGTTTTAAATTCTCGCTTGTTACTTAAAAATTGATAAATTTTTCTCTTTTATTACTAATTTTGTCAAATTAAAATCTCTCAAAGGTTCAAATGCGTCAGAATTTAGATGCAAGTCCAATCGTTTATCTCTCGGTACTTACGTATAATACCGTAAACCAATTTCGCCAAATGATATTATCGTGTCTGCCTATGCTCTTACAACACTGATTGACAGATCAATTGTCTTAGATTTAGTTAAAATACTTCATTTGCATGACAAAAATATTTATTCCTAAAATACACGAAACATCTAATTTCTATTATATATATATATATATATATATATATATATAGGTGGTGAAAACCAAGTAATTGCATTCAAAATTGCGACAAGTGAGTCTTATTTGCGTAAATAACTCAACATTTCGTACAAATGCGAACCTAAATTATTTCGAATAGATTAAGGATGTTTCTTGTTTCGCCATATTTTTGAGTCCCATAGTCTTTCGACTTTTTGAGCATGGGCAACAGTATCAGGATCAACAAAAATGTTACGGTGACTAATTTTAAAACGTTCAAAATTTTTTGCTTATAGTTTATCTTTTTTATACGCTTTCCAAGAATCTGAAAAAACAATTATGGTCTATTCTTCAATATTCTTTTAATTTCTTTCAAACGAGTGACTGTTTATATATTGAGCACTTGAACAGTGAAGCCTTCGTTGTGCTTCTGGGAAATTTCGTCAAATATCCAGTGTTCTGACAGCGCTTTTCTGACTTATTTTTTCCTTTTCGGAAAAAAAGTTTTTGTCAATTTCTTGGTATTTTCCAGGTACAGAGAATAATTTTTTTCTGTTATCTGGGAAAAAGGCTGTGCACATAGACTTCTCTTGGGTAATTGTTCTGGTTTGTCACGGTTTTTTTGGCTAGATCCAAATGGTCTCATCTCCATTTAATGGATATTTAGTTCCTTAGACCAGCTATAAAAGAATCTCATTACAGTTACCAAATTTAATTTTGATCTCTTTCTAGCCAATTGTCTTTCAGAATTTCGACTCGCTTGTTGCATATTTTTACTTCACATCTCCATTGTTTATGAGCTTTTAATTACGGCGCGGGAACTTCTTGTTTTGAACATGCTTCAGTAATGGTCGTAGGATGGGGATTCGGTGGAAGGGATGGAGGGGAATATTTGCGATCCCACCCATCTAAGTCTTAAATATGTTCTGGTCGAGGTAGCAACACGCTTTTGCCGTGGAAGTGTATTTCTCTAACAGTCGGTTGGTCGATCATTCCAGTGCAACGTGCCTTTCGCCATCACTTCGATATTTCTCCACGAGGTTATGTTCCTGACCGGAGATGTGTTTTGATGTGAATGGATGTCTTCTGAACATCGGGGAATGTCTCCAAAGAAAGGAAAGGACCGACGAAGACCGTCAGAACGCCTGAAAATGGGGAACGGTTTCGTGTGTCAATTCAGACCAGTATATGACAATGATCCAACAATTCTTCTTGGCCGCTCTCCAAGAAAGGGCTTTTGATTACGAGTGGTAACAACAATAGTGAGCCACAGCCCACACCTCTAGGGTTTTCATTGGTAAGAGCAGCCTTCTCGGAATGACTGATCTCCCTTCGAGGGGACGTAAACTGGCCTGCGTGCTCACTTCATTTATCCCTTCCTGATTACTTCCTTTGGGCTTATCTCAAGTCCTTGCAAAGATCGCTCCTAGAAAACCTAGATAGTGGTCAAGGCAACGGACTCGTGGCTGGCGTGTCATGAGTTCGAGCCAAGAACCACTGAAAACCCGCCGTGTAGGGGTGCGATGCACGTTAAATCTATCAAGAGCTCGAAACGTCCCCGTTGGTGTGGTGTGGTAGTTAGTAGAGGAAGGTGCCAGCTCAGGTGTCGTCCTCGTCACTTGACCATGGTTCAAAATGACGAGGTCCGTCGCCAAAATCCCTCGTGTAGCTGAACAGTCAAACGCTAATATTCACCCACTCACCCTAAAAATCTTAGGAACAACATCCCAATCAAAATTGACAATATTCTCGTCAATATGCTTGGAAAGGTGACTCAAATTTTCGAAATCGACTGCATGAGTGTATTGATAATGGAGGGGGATATTTAACAGACATTATGTTTAAAACTATATAAATTCAAAGTAGCAATGTTGTGTGACAGGAGGAAAATAGCAGTAAAGTAAAATGAAACATATTGAGTGTTTTATTACATTTTCAAAACAAGAAGTTCCCACCCACACACACGCGCATCACCCTGTACAAACACATATTGTGTCCGTTTACACATTCTTTTCTCAATGTAATGATACCTTATTTTTGAAAGTACTCCATTGCGTCTTCTTCCATAGAAGGTGGATTTTAAATGTTAATCATCTTTCACTATAAGAGAAAAGAATAACATTGCAAACATGCGTGGTGAGGATAATTGCATCTCAACATGCTCGAAAGAAGCACAACCTGTGTAAAAAGGTCCTTGTTTTTTAATGTGCGGAAACATGATTGTACTGAGTTTGAACATGTGCAGAAATGGCTTTCCACCAATGGCTGTATATTGAGGTGTAAAATTTTCAATATTGAGGAAATTTCATGATTCGAGCATTTTCATCTAACTTTTATTGTGTTTACTATATTGCTATAGAAATAGCAAACTACACGTGGGATCTTCAGTTAATAATACGCGGCATGTCCAAATTAAATAACGTCTTGGAAAAATTTGCATAAAAAATCTTTTTTGAAAACAAAATTTATTTTTAAATGAAACTTAACATAGAACATAGTTACCGTAATTGTTCTGACATTTTTCCTATCGGAAAACCAACTTGTCTTTGCCCTCTTTAGAAAAAGATACCACCAGGGAACAGTTTTTGAAATTTGTGGAAACTCATCCCAAAGCAATCTTATTGTGAACCGTCTGTTTTCACGAACTTTCTCATTCACTTTTTCAACCAAACAATCACCGACAACAGAAAGCCGCCCACTATGGGCTTCATCATGAACATTGGTGACATCATCGACAATTCAAAACATCATTGAATTGTCGAGCCCACTTGCTCACCATTTTTTTTTGGACTTATTATGTTTGCATTATAAATCTCTACAAATTGTGGATGAATTTCATCTGGCTTAAATTCCTTGGGTTCGAAAAATTCACAGTCGGCGGGATCGGTAATTGTCTCGAACGTTTTCGAAACAATGAGATCCGATGGTAACTGGACTGACAATCATTCAGAGACACGAGTCCACAAGTGTTGAACTGCGGTTGCAGTAGATCCATTGGTACTTTATTCTCGGACACGGCTAGAGCTAGTGAAAGTAATTAACATAACTGAACTAAGAAAAATTTGTTACAACAAGTTTAACACAATTTAATAACGTTTTTACAGGCTTTTTTCATGGCTCTCGGACCTTCGATGAAGAAGAATTTCACCGCTGATCCCTTCATAAATATAGAATTGTATGAACTAATGTGTGGTAAGTATTTTTATGAAATTTTTGGAATTGATCTCGTCTTAGCCAAAGGCTATTGTTGCGGTAAAGATTATTTGCAGGCAAAGAGAGTATAATACTGTTAGTATTGGTACTAGTAAATAAGATGAATGACCATGTGGTGAACAATTATCGCAGAATATGTCAAGAAAAATACATTCACTGAGAAAACGCCAGAAGGAGTGTGACAAAATGCACCTTGAAGCCTCTAGAATGCTGGATAATTTATATAAAAATCATACAGCGGAGTGAATGTTTAATATTGGAGTTTAGCGCACTGACTGCGTATTCTATATCCTACTAATATTCTACGATATGAGTATATTTTGGATTTGCAGTACTTTAGATTTATAATTGTGTATTAATTGCTTCATATTTAAAAGAAATACACTTTTGATGTAAGACTGCAGAATAACACTTCGACTTACTCCCAAAGAATGTTAATTGTGTGGACATATGGAAACCTTTCAACCGCATAACATTTGAGGCTGAAGTGGAATGCCAGAGGGAATGCTAATGTTTCACCTACGAAAGAAAACCCTCGAAGGAGAATTTTAGTTTTGATGATAAACATTTTTAAAGAGATTAGAACGAGACAGGAAAAAAGGAAAGTGAATGAGTGAATATTAACGTTGCACTAATCAGCTACACTGTGGCTTTTAGTGATGGACCGAGTAATTTTCAACAATAGTCAAGTGACGAGGATGACACCTGAGCTGACACCTCTTCTCCTAACTTCCACACCAACGGAAGGACATTTGAACCTCTACAGATTTAACGTGCATAAGCCCTCTCTGCATGGTATCTTCAGCCACTTGCTTATATAGTTTTCAGTGGGTCCTGTATCAAAATTACTTAAGGGTCGCTTTTTTGGATAATAAATAAAAATGTTGCGTTAATAAAACTTATTTGAAAGTGTCAAATAGTACACATTTTGGAGCCCCTCTTGTTCGTGGACAACCCTGTATCATTGATATGGTGTTAGCTACACCCTGGTCTTCAGCGGTACTAGGCTGGAACTCATGACACGCCAGCCACGAATCCTTTACCTCGGTTAACGAAATTTAAGCAGAGCAAGAACAAATTGAGCATATTCTGGAAGCAAAAGCTGTAGATATTGAAAGATAAGAGAAATAATTGTAGGAAAAACGTAAGAAATTTTTTTGAAATCCTTCCTGCTTATAGTATTTCAAGGATAAAATGTTTCACATCTCGTCCTTTAACTGGCTATTATGGACATACCACTTGGCTTTATTCAAAATAATGTTTAATATAACCGGACAAGAGCACCCCAATTTGTATCAGCTCTTCATGGTCAAAGATTGTTTCAGCTTCGCAGATTAATGATTTAGATTAATTCGAGAAGACTCTGCAATATATCGTTTCGAAGGTGGATATTTGATGTTTTTTACCGGCATGAATTGAAAGCAAGAAAACAAAATCCCGAAGAAAGTTTACAAGAGTAAACAGAGAATTTTTTAGAGTGATGAATTAGAGAATTAAGCCACCGAACATTTCACTGATGCCGTTTAAGAATGAAGAGGCTCAGCAAGCTCATTGAAACCAAAGTTTTGAAGCTTCTATTCTTTGCGCCATCGAATTTGAGGCTGCGAAATCCTTTTCGAAAACTATTAAGAGCTAGAAAAAAAAAATTATGATGATGCTTTAAAAAACGAACTACAGATTTTCATGCATCTAAAAAAATTAAAGAGCTGTTAAGAAAATTAAATAGCCCTCGACGTTAATTATGGCAAAATTACTCTAATTGTAGGAAGAAAAGACACCTCCAAAGAGAATGTATGACTGTAAAACAGTCATACAAGAATATGACTTCTAGGTGCTAACATTAGGGGATGGGATCTGAAGAGCAGTATAGCAGAGATGGTTACATTCGTGTTAAACCAATAAAAACTTCTCTAAAGACCATAGAATCTCTATCCCCAAGAGAGCAACAAGATAAAAATATATAGAGTCCATATTGTCATGGAAATTGAGCTCTTTCTTTCGACTAACAAGGCAAAAAATATTTACATTCACATTACGGCTAGAAGCTATATCAGCACCTCAACAAGAGGAATAAAGAACTACTGATGTGATGATAAAAGATTGGATTTCATGGTACTGTGCTCCTCTCATCTTACGTTCAGACCAAAGAACGAATTTCAACTCTGCTGTATTGATGGAGCTCTGCAATCTCTCATACATCCAGAAAACCTAGATTACTGTATTAGCCTTAGAGTCGGAAGAAGTGTTAGTGAGATTGAACTGAACTATATTCAAATACGTCCATTTATACTTTTAGAAATCAAGATGATTAGATTTTGGCAGTTCCTTTACTTCTCCTACTCTTTCCATGAAGCGATTGGTTGATTGCCTTCGGGGCTGGTTCGAAATCTGCTCTTATCATGAGGTTATCCTCTTTGGGAGACAATCCTCTGATCTTTGCTCAGATCCCTCATTCACCTTAAACAACGTTCTGAGTAGCCTGAACTGTGGGAAGAAGCTTTGTGATTCAAATGCTGCGAAACACATTGCGCTGTGGAAAGAAACAATGCTCGGTCTTACACCTCGAAGAAGAATCGTGGACTTAGTTCAAAGTTACAACATCACTGGGAAGGTCGTCTACTATCAACATGATTTTGAATAAAATTGTTCTCATTCAGAAGTCACTGCTATCTAACCAAAGAATATTGACCGAATAGCCCTGTACAGTGCAAAAACATTGAATACAATTTCTCTTGACATTGACATTGGCCTCCGGAAAGTGCAGTCTTTCCAGATGGGGAGCAGCGTCACGAAGAGTTTGGTTTATTCTCTTCTTGACCGAAGGGATATTGTGACTGGAAAGATGGTTTGATAGTAGAGACAATGATGTCAGTAATGCTGAATAAGTAGAGGGACCATTGGATCTCTGTTTGAAGACAGTTGCTTTGGGAGAAATAATTAGAACTGTCATTTTAAAAGATAGGCTGGAAGTTTTTAGAATGCTAAAAAGCTTGTATAAATAGTATGCGGAGAACTCCAATGTTTTGAGTCTGGGAGGCTCCGTGGATTTCATTCTCAAGCTTTAGTGTGACTACTGCTTTGCATTGTTGTGTTTTATGTTTGTGTGAATATTGAATCGAGACACATTGGCGATTTATGCGTGTGCACTAATTTTTTCCTTTAAAAAAGAAACCTATTGGATTACTTGTAAGTTCTAGAAATTTGATTTGATTTGAGTTGATTTTTTATTAACTTCATGCTCTAAAGAAACGCAACTAAAAGGAATCGAACTCAGCGAAAGGGTTTAGAGCAACAAACCAGTCCCCCAGGAAACAGTCACCCCCGCATTCAGCCTTTATGGGGGAAAAATTACGCTTTTAACAAAAGTATACAAAGGTACACATTTACTTAACTAACAAGTATTTTCATAAATTCAAAATACAGTTTTAAATAACAGGTATGTATTAAAAGCTGGTTAAGACAGGTATTACACAGTTTCAAAGTTGGAATAAAAATATACAAAGCTGAAAAAAGAACACATATAGCTTACAGAATAGGAAAAAATAATTGTCTAGTCCGTTTGCAAAAACATCTTGAGTAATGAAAGTATCTAATACAAATTTATAATCAGTACAAAAAAATTGTCTAAACGAAAAAACTCAGATAATACATTTATTTAAAAGACGCTACCATTTCCTATTAATATCTTTTCTTTTAATTTTTAATTTAATTTTAACTAGATGTACCGGAAAGAAGATTATTTATTTTACATCTCCTCCCTCTTTTTTCATAAACTTTAAAGAAGAAAACGACAATAGGAAAGTAGTGAACGTTTTCGAAAATATATTTTGCTTCTTTAAAACAAGAAATTAACATCACATGAACATTTGAAATGTTAATTTATAACTTACGGAATATAGGTGTTCTATATAAATAAGGTGATAAACTTTTGTGAAGGTGCCTTTGAACACATAGTGATTCGCTTCCTCAATACATCCACAAGGGATGTATTGTGGTTAATAAATAATTGGGATTAGTTTTTAATTTAAATCTATGTAAATAGCATGGGAACATGACATTGTGTGTTACATAAAAACTAAAAAATTTTCTTAGAATAACGGTAAATATTACTATTAGGGATCAGTAAAAATTATTTGACCCGTAAGACTGGCGCTAGAGTTCCAAAAATTTTAAGTCTTTCAAAACCATTTTCTTAAAAAAAATTTTAAGACATAAAAGCGAAGGATAGGCACACACATTTCTTCGCCATCTAGTTACTAGGCTGGCCCAGCAATCTGCAATGTCGTTGCAATAATTTTCATTATAAGCCTTAACCCGGACAATTTTATAAAAATTTCAGTGTATAGAAAGTTTGTATTTAATTAAACTTAAATAGGAAGATTTGTTTTTTTTAACTATGAAGGAGGGATATATATATATATAATATCGAAGACAGATTGTTAGTATTATATGAATTCTAGCGTTTTTAGATACTGCCCAACAGACAGAAAACCTAATTGCGGATATCTTTACCTGAAAAACGGTGTTATATGTTTAGAATTTAAGAGAAAGGATTCCACGCGCGCAAAAAGATGCACGCAGCGTAATCATTCTTAGAATTAATCTTGGATTGGTCCTTATACACCTCCCACTTATAGGGATCTTCAAAAAAATTATAAGAAATTAGTTTCCAAATAGGACTGATATTATGTAGCAAAATATTATGATCCATATAGCGTGAAGGGATGTTTTCAAAATAATTGTTACTGAGTTGATTTCAGAACTGATATTTTTAAGATGAATGTGTTTTTGATTCATGTATGAATTCTCGTGGAATACCTGTTATTCAAGTGCACCAGTAAGAAAAGAACGATACGTTATTTTAAGCTTTAGTTATTTTAAGAAAATAAATGTTAAATGCATTTCAGCTTATTTGCTGGAAAGTGCGCCACTACACACTCTCGCGTCTCGATCCCGCCCTCGTCATCCGGCGGAAGACACTTATTCTGCTTATGCATTCTCCAAACTTCCACTCGACGCCAATTCATTAGGACTTTGTGCCACGACATATTTAAAGTACATCAGGTCTTCTACATGGTTATTCTTCAGTGACCACCAGGACTCGAACTCATGACTCGCTGACCTCGAGTTCGTTACCATGACCACTCGTTGCCGTGGCCGTTTTACTCCGAAAGAACCTGCTCGTTAAATGCGTTGACTTTTTCTCTTATTGAAAACCATTCAATCCAAAACCATTATTTTACAATTTACGTTCTGAAATTGGTTATGGAAATTTTTCATTTGTTATAGCTACCTAGAGTAGTTCCCCCTCCCCCTCTTCTCACTGATAAGAAATTACATTTAATGATTAATGTAAACTCAGTCCATGTTAAAATCTATTCCTTATCAGTCCAAAAATAGCTTAGACTCAAACGAGGCTCGAATATGTTAGTGTTTGGATGAGATCCTAACTAATTCTATGCCATTATTTTTCATATTCTACGCAAGCGATTTATTTCTTGGATATCTATTTCATTTGTTCATACTTTGAAATTCCAACTGACTTCGCTGAAGAGTCCGTTCCAGTTCAAAGAAGATCTTTTACCCTTTTTTACACAATAGAAAATTGATTAAGGGGTCCTCAGGTCCCGTACACTTGAATGTTCTACATTATTTTAACAGTAAATAATTTTAGAATGAAAAGCAAAATATTAAATAATACTAATAGTTCAATAAAAAAGATAAATTCAAAAAATTGGGAAGGTAGCCTTTACCTTCGGATTGATTACGGCGCATGTAGATGCTGGAAGAGGATGAAGGCGATTCATGTTCCATGAGCCAATGTCTGCATTCTTTGTTCCTTGTTCTTTGTCTTTTTAGGTTCAAAGTTTGACAGTGGAAATCACACTCTGAATTTGAGGACCTGGTAGCCGAGTCCTTCCGCGGCCATGGCTGGAATTATTTCTCTTGAGTAATGATGATTCGAGTCCTGAAGACTTCTCGTATGTAGGGACGCGTTAAATCTGTTGAGTTTGAAACTACCATCATTCGAGTGTCGTAAAAATGGAGAGTGTAAGATACATACACTTGCTAGAAAAATTCTGCATTCCCCCATTACAAATCATACAGCAAAGGTAAAATTTAGGAGAAATATAATTTTTTTCTAACAAAATTTCATGAATTTGTTTGCTATTATTTAAATATTGAGCGTGCAAAAGAATTCGTTCATCTTGAATTTAAACTACGTAAGATATTGGGAGTTTTGTAGCAAAGCATACAAATAGTTGGCAGAAAAAGTGTGTGTTCACTATTTGAATATTCTTGATTCCTAGAATTTTTATCAACAGTCGTTATAGGTTAACAGAGTTTTTGCATTCAGTTGTCAAGAAAAATAGCTTAAGAAAGCTGTGACGCAATAGTTTTTACGTTTTTGTGAGATAAGAAGCAATTTAAGGACAAGAAAAATAAAAGGAAGGAAATTAGTATCAGAGAGTGTAAAATCATTGTGTCAAAATGTGGAAAGATGGAAAAAGTCATCGGAATATAGCCAGATCCGTTGGACGGCAAAAGTATTCATCTATCCAGGATGTCGTCCATCTAAACTCACAATCAGAGAAAAACGAAGTATGATGCCTTTGCAAGAAAAAAATCCGCGTTTGACTGAAACTCAAAAAATTTAACAAAAACATTTTTGCGGATACTGCCAGAAAAATTTTGAAAAATGCCAGATATCGTAGTCGAGTGGCTCGAAAAAAGCCTTACATTTCAATGATCAACCGGCTTACACAGATAGTTTTTGCAGAAGAGCATTTACATAAACCTCCGCAGTTCTGAAGAACTTTGATATTCTCCGATGAGAGCAAATTTTGCACCTTAGGCATAAAAGGTCGTAAATTGGTATGGAGAAAACCTTGCACAGCACTTGAAAAAGATCATTAATAACCAACGGTAAAGAACGGCTGCGGTGGAGTTATGGTGTCGGGGTGCATGGCGAGTAATAGTGTTGGCAAGTTGGAGTATATCGAATCAATTATGAGCAAAACAATTTAAAGGGAAGTGCACCAAACTCTGCTTAGGACCATAGTTTCGTTTCCAACACGACAACGATCTTAAGCATACCGCTGAGATTGTGAAGCTTTGGCTCTTGTACAACGTTCCAAATCAATTGCACACGCCCCCGTAGTCACTTGATTTGAATCCTATAGAACACCTATGGTGTTTGCTGGAGCGTAGGATTCTTCAACACAATATATTTAGCAAGGATATGCTGAAGAGTGTTCTTAAGGACGAATGGGAAAAGATAAGCGCTGAAGAAACCACAAAATTTGTTTATTGCGAACGGAGACACACAGAAGAGAGTACAGAAAGAGTTACGAGCACAAGTGACATTTGACCCAGGAGAGCGCCTGGGGTTTCTCTTCACGCCTGTGGCAACAGGGGGAGGCGACACGCTCCGAAGGAGGAAAAGAGAGGGATTCCTCTAGATGCGTTTGGACGGAGGAGTCGGCAATTTGAGCTTGCGCGATAATATTTAACCTTTCTTTTATGCATCCATCTAAATAGCTAAATAAATGTTTTATTTCATTGAGAAACGCTCGTCGCCACATCTTTTGTTGTAGACTCAGTTTACTGATTGTAAATGTGTTCTATTTCGAGAATCTAATTTTATATTGGACATTTTTCTGGCGCCCCCGAGTGGGCCACGAATGTTAGAAAAACATTTTTGAAAATTAGAAAGTAAAACATGGATGCTTTAAAGTTGAGACGCACGCCCCTTAGGACAGCCTTCACGAAGGCTGTAAATCATTTGCAAGAAGTTGCCGAAAATGAGCAACTAGATAAAAATGAATTGGAAATTGCTTTCGAGCAATTAAAACTAAAAAATGAGAAACTGAGACAAATAGATGAGTCTATTTTAGATACGTTAAGCGAAGCGAATTTGCTCGCAAGAAGCTTACAACAACGAATTCGAGGCAATCGAAAGTTATGTTGAGAAAATGATTGCCTGGAAAATCAAGTTTAAAAACCTGATGGAGAACGATTCTTCGGGACAGAAGGACAAGCCTAGCCTAGTCACATCAACTTCCTCATCTGTGCGTCTTCCAAAGATCCAGTTTCAACAGTTTTCCGGAGAGTTGACGGATTGGTTGAGATTCTATAACTAGTTTAAGAGAATCCATGAAGATGAGAACATTGATGACGCAGACAAGTTCCAGTATTTAATTCAGGCAACAACTCCAAAATCCCGGGCCCGGGACATAGTTGAGAGTTTTCCAACGACCCCTGAAAACTACAGAAAGGCTTTCGAGTACTTGAAAGTGCGGTTCGGACAAGAGGATGTCCTGATTCAAGTGTACGAGAGAGAACTATTGAAGCTTGTGCTACAGAACACAGAAGTGAAGAAAATAAAGTTATCTTCGCTATATGACAAAATCGAGGCCCAGCTGCGTGCCTTAGAGACCCTTGGAGTTACAAAGGAAAAATATGCTGCCATGCTGTTCCCGCTGGTGGAGTCCTGTCTTCCCGCTGAAATTCTGCGTGCCTGGGAGAGGTATGTGGGATATTCGTCAGATGAATCAGGTAAGAAAGACCTTGATTCTCTAATGAAATTCTTATATATAGAAGTATCGAGTGAAGACAGAATAAAATTAGCCAGAAATGGTTTTGATACTGAGAGAATTAACTGTAAGAAAAAATTAGAAAATCTTTCCACTACTGCAACTGCTGCAGATTTATTTAATGGTGACTCTAAAGACAGGAAAGGTTTTAAATATAAGAATAGTGATAATAATTGTGTATTTTGTGAAAAAACGCATGCCTCTGAAAATTGTTGTGAAGCGGCTTCTATGTCATATGATTTTAAGAAGAATGCTGTGGTGAAAAGAGGTGTGTGTTACATTTGTTTAAGAAGGGGTCACATTTTCATGTAGATAAAATGTTAAATGTATAATATGTAATAAACGGCATTACGCTGTGTTATGTTCAAAATTGCCTTTGAGATCTGGTTTAGAAACCGAAAGTGCAAGCACTGAGAATAGCACGTCAGCTAGTTCATCTAGCACTAATGTTTTAGCTAATCAAGCTTGCACTTCTGAAGTTTTCTTGCAGACTCTTGTGGTTGTGTTGAAAAATAGAAACCATAAGAGTTTAGTAAGAGCTATAATTGACACCGGATCTCAAAAATCCTATATTTTAGAATCCACTGCTGAAAAACTGGGATTTAAATATGAAAGAGAAGATGAATTTGTTCATTCTTTGTTTGGTGGTTCAAAAACAAAAATGTTTAGACATAAATGTTTAACTGATAGTGACAATTATTATACTTGTAATCTAAATGTGTATGACCAAGAAATTATATGTAATGATGTACCGAGTATTAGTCATGGTCCTTGGATAAAGGAATTAAAAAATAGAAAAATTAATTTGTCAGATATCGATCATAATTTGGGAGGGAAAATAGATATATTACTAGGAGCAGATGTAGCTGGCAAGCTACTGACTGGAACTATGTTCTATTTAAAATCTGGTCCTGTTGCAATAAAAACTAAATTAGGTAGGACGCTTATGGGGAAAACTTATAGAAATGAAACTAAGCTTGATAAAAATAATTTTATGAATGTTACATCAATGTTTGTAAATGATATGTGTATTTCCGAATTGTATTCTCTTGGTATTACAGATCCCGCAGAAACTAAATCAAAGTTAGAAGTTCAGAAAGAGACACTAAATAATTTTCAAAAAACCATAAGTGTAGATCATAGTGGTCGATATGAGGTAACTTTGCCTAGGGTTCTGGACAGTAAACTTTTATCATCTAATAAGAAATTAGCTGAAAATAGACTTGAAAGTACTAAAAGAAAATTAATTGCTTCGGGTAAATTTGAGGAGTATCAAGATGTTTTAGACCTTTGGTTATCAGAAAAAATAATTGAAGAAGTTAATGATAACAAAGAAAATTTCGTTCATTATCTCCCGCATAGGCCCGTTATTAAAGAAAACAGTACGAGTAAAATAAGGCCTGTTTTTGACGCGTCCGCACGAACAAAGGGTTATCCTTCTCTGAATGATTGTTTGGAAAGGAGCCCCAATCTTATTGAAGTCATACCGACTATACTTAATCGTTTTAGAAAATATAAGATTGGTGTTATATCAGATATAGAAAAGGCTTTCTTATAGATAGGAGTAAGGGAGCAAGATAGAGATATTTTGAGGTTTATGTGGTATCATAAGGAAAATAGGGATCACATTAAAACTTATCGTCACCGTCGAGTAGTTTTTGGAGTGACGTCTAGTCCTTTTTTATTAGGAGCCACATTAAATCACCATTTAGATAATGCTCCTGAAAATTTTGATGATGTAGCTAAAATTTTAAGGAAATCTTTTTATGTTGACAACTGTGTAACTAGTTTTGAGAGCGAAGAACAGTTGCAAAAATTTATAGTAGAATCAAAAATATTATTATCTTCAGCGCATTTTAATTTAAGAGGCTGGCAGTCAAATGTATTATTAAATCCTGAAAAATTTTCCAAGTTGGAAAAACAACCTGATAACTGAGACTATGGTTTTAGGATTAATTTGGAACCTCAAAGATGATTACTTATCATGTAATATTAACTGTCAGATAAATGAAGGTAAGGCTATAACTAAAAGGTCACTGTTATCCATAGCTAATCATATTTTTGATCCGATTGGTTTTACGGCACCTGTCACTTTAAAACCAAAATTAATTCTACAGGAAATTTGCAAACTAAAATTAAATTGGGATAAAAAATCTCCCAGAAGTTATTTTAGATCAAATTAAAAAGTGGTTAGAGCAACTCCCTATACTTGCAGGTATTAAAATACCTCGCTGTTTAAATTTGAGCTCTAATGGAATTAAACGAATAACATTGCACGTGTTTTGTGACTCAAGTAAAAGAGCATATGCCGCCTGTGTATTTTTGAGGGTAGAATACGCGGAAAATGTGTTTGTGAAACTGATACAAGCGAAAGCTCTGGTTGCCCCCTTGAGAAATATATCTATCCCTCGCTTAGAATTGTTGTCATGTTGTATTGGTGCAAGACTGGCGGCTTCTGTTAAAAGTGACTTAAATTTGCCAGATGTTCGTGTTTTTCATATGACAGATTCAATGACCGCTTTAGCATGGATACAGCGTGACAAAGAGTGGGGGTATTTGTTTATAACCGGGTGAAAGAAATACGAAACCTTACTAATGTTAGTAGCTGGGAACACGTGCCTTCGGAAAAGAATTTCGCGGACATACTTTCTCAGGGTTGTAGCGCTCAACGGTTTATTTATTTAAGATGGTGGGAGGGCCCCTCCTTGCTTTACGAAAGTCAGGGTCAATGGCCTAGCTCTAAAGCAGTCCCCGATGAAGAGGCGGTAAACTAAGAGTTAAAGAAATCTGTTTTAATGAATACCGCTAGAAAAGTTGAAGAGTTTTACTGGCACTGTAAATATTTTTCTTCTTATTTAAAAATTATTCGCATGATAGCTTGGATATTTCGTTTCATAAAAAATGCCAAGAGAACCGATGTTTGTAAAACTTCGGAAATAACATTTTCTGAATTTGACCATGCGGAAAAAACTGTAATTAAATTAATACAAAGGGAAACTTTTGAGGGAGAAAGAGATGAGAAATTGCGCCCTTTAAAACTATTTTTAGATGAATTTATATATATAGAATTTTGCGTGCTAGAACAAAACTAAGTTTTCGGGAAGATACAGAGAATTTTAAGTTTCCAATTATTTTACCTAACGATCACCCTGTTGTTCATTTGATGATCGTACGTAAACATGAGGAACTTTTGCATGCAGAGGTGTATGTATTGTAATGAATCATTTGAGAGAAAAATTTTGGATCTTAAAAGCACGGAAATTAATTCGACAAATAATTTAAAAATGCACTCGGTGCAAAAGATTCTCGGCTCAAAAAACTGAAGTAGTGCCATCGTCTTTACCGAAAGATAGGGTATGTGACTCTAAAATATTTCAAATTGTAGGTGTTGATCTTGCCGGTCCTCTTCATTTAAAAGATAAACGTAAGGGTTGGGTCGTATTATTCACTTGCGCTGTATTTCGTGCAGTGCATTTTGAATTAATTACGTCTCTTTCTACCGCAGCATTTTTACATTCTTTAAGACGATTTATTTCGAGAAGAGGCCGACCAAGCATTATTTATTCAGACAATGGAACAAATTTTGTTGGGACTAATAGTGCACTAAGTTCTATTGATTGGGATGTAGTAGCATCTAAGGCTAATATCCAAAAAATAAAGTGGAAATTTAACCCTCCCAGCGCCGCGTGGTGGGGAGGATTTTGGGAAAGAAGGATTCAAATGTTGAAACAAATTTTGAGAAAAGTGTTAGGTAGAGCTTCGTTATATTACGAAGAACTAAACTGTACTATGTGAATGTGAACATGTGATCAATTCTAGACCTTTAACATACGTTTCTGAGCATATTTATCACCATTAACACCAGCCATGTTTTTGCAAGAGAATTGAAACGCCGGATGTAACTGACATAGATTGTCTAGATCATCAAGAAATTAATACGAGAATTAGACATATTCAAGCCATCCGAGAACAACTTAAAAAGCGGTTTAGAATTGAGTACCTAGGCCAACTGAGAGAGCAAACTCAACGCCACCGTAAATCAAGACCCTTAACGGTGGGAGATGTAGTTGTACTCGAAAATAATTTAAAGAATCGAACTCTGTGGTCACTTGCCAGAATAATTGAACTTATTCCGGGAAAAGATGGACATGTTAGAGTCGCTCGAGTAAGAACTGAGACTGGAGAACTGGTCAGACCAGTGCAGCGACTTTACAACCTGGATCTACTAGAGCCAGAAATTAATTTACCAAAAGAACAGACTGATTCGGTCATTTGCACAAAAAGAGGCAGAAGAGTAGTTTCTCCTAAGCGTTTGACATACGTCTAAAGTGTATTTTGTAAAGTATTGTTTTGTAAAGTATTGTTTTGGAGTAAATTTTGTATTATTTCAGCACCAGCACTTACATTACCCGTATTATTATTCATATTGTTGTATTTTATATGTTGTGTCTGAGTTTTTGCAGCTTCCAAAACTCAAAGGTGGGAGATTATTGCGAACGGAGACAGAAGAGAGTACAGAAAGAGTTACGAGCACAAGTGACATTTGACCCAGGAGAGAACCTGGGGTTTCTCTTCACGCCTGTGGCAACAGGGGGAGGTGACACGCTCCGAAGGAGGACAAGAGAGGGATTCCTCTAGATGCGTTTGGACGGAGGAGTCGGCAATTTGAGCTTGCGCGATAATATTTAACCTTTATTTTATGCATCCATGTGAATAGCTAAATAAATGTTTTATTTCATTGAGAAGCGCTCGTCGCCACATCTTTTGTTGTAGACTCAGTTTGCTGATTGTAAATGTGTTCTATTTAGATAATCTAATTTTATAATTGGACATGTTAATTCAATGCCCAAACGATTTCAGGTGGTTCTCGAAATACGCACGAGGTTATCCAATCAACTACCTATAGCTCACTATCCCCTTTTAAAATAGTTTTTATAGTTATTATTAAAACAGTGAACGCGCGCGCCGACTTTTGCTACTTGATTTTTGTTAGTATCGCTACAAACCTGTCTTCATTTTAAAAGCTATGAAAGCAAGCTAAATTAACTTTTGTTTTTATTCTAAATACTTGAAATGAACTTAATAAAATATAATTTTAAAACGTTTTCGAAATTCTAGTTTTTAAATTTTATTTTAGTTGTTCATGTAAGCAATAGTACGTGAACGCAGACTTTTTCTAGCAAGTGTACGTCCTATTTCCTCCCTAATATCTTTTTTCATTTCTCTGATATACAGTGTTATTCTCGCGACCGGCAATATTCAAATGTGATGTTCTTTGAACACGCTGTAACACTTTCTAAGAGTGTGGATTAAATTTGCACCTGTTTGCAGACTGTAACAGTAACAAATTTGCTCGAATTTCCCATTCGGATTTCAAGTTGTTCAAATCCTAGGAATTTTTAGAGAATTGCATTCTTCAAAATAGTTTCACACAACATTCCTCCATCTTAACTTTATTTCTGCCACTTTTTTGTCTTTAGAGTACTGTATTCACAAATAGTAAAATAGGCTTTCTAAAGCCGATTTAACTTCTATTTCCTTAATGTGAGACTCACATTAAAATAAGATGGGACCTGTACTAAAATTCCTTCGGGGTCCTTTTTCAGATATGAGCGCTCTGTTAGTGGGATTGTAATTACACGCGTTAGGGCCTCTGTAGCATAAGGGTCTCGTATCATTGATACGGGGCGGTAGCTACTTCCCTGGTTAAGGTAATAATGCTAGAGAAATATTTCATGTTGTATAACAAATATATACACTGCTGTGGCCACCGTAAATGCAACACCCTGAAGGAAGCACGCAAATAAAAAGAAATTTACAGCATGCATTAGCGGTGGTGAGATATGTAAATGTTTAGAATTTTAGCGCAGACACACATCACGCACGCCTGTGGCGCCACTTCAAAGCGCTATTTAAGGCTTGGAGATTTCGACAATTTCAAGTTCTCCAATTGTGTTTTTCTTGTGGTTTTTTCAAAAACCGATCAGTTATGTCTCGTAGAAAACAGCGATCGGCTTTTGATCAAGTATCCGAGTTCGACAGAGGAAGGATAGTGGCCTACCGAGATTGTGGAATATCTTTCAGGGAAATCGGTAATCGTGTTGTACGAAACCAAACAACTGTAATGCGGATATGTGACCGTTGGTTGCAGGAGGGTACGACGGACCGACGTGGTCGATCGCATCCACCTCAGTGCACCACTTCACGTGAGGACAGGCAAATTGTGCGCATGGCAGTGACGGATCGCTCAGTCACATCACGAACCATAGCACAGCACATTGAGTCTGTAACGCATCATTCAGTGTCTGCGCGTACCGTTCGACGCCGTTTACAGCAGAGTGGTCTGTCCGCCAGACGTCCATTGCTTGGTCTACCCTTGACGCAGAACCACAGACGTCTCCACCGCCAATAGTACGATGAAAGAAGGATGTGGGTGGCAGAATGGAATAAAGTTGTCTTTACTGATGAGTCACGCATCTGTCTGCAACACCACGATGGTCGGATTCGAGTCTGGAGACACCATGGAGAGAGGATGCTGAACAGCTGCGTTATGCACCGCCACACTGGTCCTTCCCCGGGTATTATGGTATGGGGGGCGGTATTGGATATCTCTCTCGCACTCCTCTAGTACGCATTGCTGGTACTTTAAACAACCAGCGCTACACCTCTCAGGTGTTGGAGCCAGTTGTCCTTCCTTACCTTCAGGACTTGGCCACAGCCATATTTCAACAGGATAATTCGCGACCATACATGGCACGCATTGTCCAAAGTTTCTTCGTCAATCCCCAGATTAAATTGCTTCCCTGGCCGGCTCGCTCTCCGGGTCTTTCGCCGATAGAAAACATGTGACCAATGGTTGCTCAACGATTGACACGGATTACACCCCAGCTGCCCCACCATATCAACTTTGGCAACGTGTGGAAGCTGCTTGGTATGCTTTACCCCAAGAACACATCCAAAGTCTCTTTGAATCAATGCCGAGGCATGTGGCAGCGGTGATCTCCAACAATTGCGGCTACTCTGGTTACTGATTCTGGCAGGAACCACACTTCACAGAAGTCTATAAATTTAATCATTTGATACTTGGTCAACATGTTATCTACAAAATAAATTTTGTTGTGCTATTTCTTGTCTTTCTTGGTGTTGCATTTACGGTGGCCAGCAGTGTACTGTACATAGAAAAGGCAAAATCTGGAAGGTAAAGAAGAACTATAAAAAAGATAGAAAATTTGAAACCATAAATTTTAAGAATCGATTTCTGATCCTGAATTATAATTGGTGTTATGCGCTGCTTTTCAAAATCACGCGCAGATTGAAATTGTTTGGAATCCTATTACTTCATTTATTGGTTTTAGATGCATAACAGGAATAAAATCACAATTGTAACGTCACAAATTCCTTTTAAATTGAGAAACGTAATTGTGTAACAAATGGAATTAAAAGAGCTCGAATTTCTTAAAATAGCAAAATTACAAGTGTAAATCTTTTACAAGATTTTTGGAAATAATACAAATAAATATGATGATAAAAAAAAGAGAGAGAGATCTGTGTTAAAAATGCTCACATATTTCCTTTATCGTAGAATTAGTAGATATCACTCCCAATCCGAACAACGGTACAAAAGGTAGCCTCCACCCCTTGCTGAGAAACCCAGTCCGACCTCTGCAAGACGAGGAAGAACCTCAACCACCAGCGAAAGGTATCGCCAGAAATCACGAGCCTGGAGTCGCCCAATGTCCCTGCAAATGGGTAATTCTTTTAAATGCTTCACTTCATTACTACTACTTCATACTTTTCCTTCTGTTGCCGAGAGCAGATATTATAATTTGAATATTAAATAAATGAAGTAATCGGGGGATTCAATCCCATAAACAGGAGCCTCTCTTGAAATCAAAGAATTCACATGAGACAGACACTACCGATAAAAAAATAGAGCTGGTTTCAATTTATTTTTCAAAAAAAAATAATAATAAGTTGTTTTGATGCAGTGTTTATCAGAGTATATTTATTAAAGACTAATCATAATTATTTAAGATTTCTAATTCGTAATATTTTTGTTCTTGTTTGTCTTGATGCTTCTGTCTTTTTATTTTGCTGAAATGTGCCCCTTTTCTTTCTTTTAATTTTCTTCTAGCAACTTTAGCTTCATTTTTTAAAAAAAGTATCACTTTATGCATGAACTTTATATTAGTATAAACTATATAAAAATGAACGTTGAAACTTAAGATGTAAAATTTCGGCACTGTAATATGACATCATACATGCTCTAATAATAATAAAAATGATACTGCATGACAGAAGATCAGAATCTTTATGGAAGGTTAACCCATACATAATTTGATTCCATTCCTGGAAATATAGAGCTTTCTCTCAAAACTTCAAAATGCCACACAAAATAGTTATTCACTACTTTCGAGCCAATAGTCGATCTGATGAAAGCGTTACATGGCTACCTAATGAATTCAAAAACATATTCGGTTTCTATGCATAAAAATTATGTTAAAAAAACACAGTTTTGTTTTATTTAATTATTTCTCATAACATAGTGAAAATATTTATTCTAGTTATACATACACAAGTTTCTTAAAAACTGGCTTTTCTCCCTTTTCTTTAGTTCATTGATCCGAAAGTGAATGTCGAGGAGGTGCAGGCTTTGCATCTTCCATTCGGAGTGCCCTACAGCTCTCGAGAGAACAACTCTTTACTCCTGCTCCATAATGCGGACTACGCCGTCGCCTACAGCACATCTTTGCGCGTGGCCGAGTGGGTCGGATTTGCCCTTGCTTCGAAATACCAAGTACGCTTAAGTCTCTCCTGATAACGTTTTAGAATAAGGAGAGTGTAAACTCCACAAAAAGTAATCGCAACAACATAAAGTTGTGCCCGCAGTTATGAGAAAATCTCGGGAGTGTAGAGGTAGCATTTTAATGCTAATGATTAAAAAACAAACAAAAATATGCTCTAGAGAATTGTTTATTTACTATTTAATGTAACATCCACTGACAACTATATAGCCCTCTAAATCGCGAAGCATAGGTCATTTATAAAACCATTTATCGGGTCTTTATAAAGCCCACTGCAGATCTTAATTGTTCTATGGTACACTCAAGAGCCAAAACATTATGACCACCTGTGAATAACGAGTTGACCCACCTTTGGTGCGCAACACAGCTTCAACCCGCCTTGGCATGGATGCTACAAGTCCTTGGTAGATGGTCGGAGAAAGATTGTACCAGATGTTTAAGCAATGGTCAAGCAAATCCGAGATATTGCAAATTGGTGGTCTTTGAACTCTGAGCTGCCATCCCTTGACATCCCAAATGTATTCTATTGGATTGAGGTCCGGTGAGTTAGGCAGTCAGGACATTAACTGTAATTCAGCGTCATGTTCCTGGAAACACTCCAACACAATTTTAGCCTTGTGACTTGGCGTTGTCCTGTTGGAACATTCCATTTCCAGCTGGAAAAACAGAGGTCATGTAAGGGTGCAACTGGTCAGCAATGATGTTCAGATACCCTGTAGCATTCATGGTCTGCTCTACCACAACCACAGGTCCCAGAGACGCCCAAGAGAACTCCCCCCCCCCTAAGCATAATACCGCCACAACCGGCCTTTGTATGACCTAATGTACATTTAGGGAGCAACTGTTCACCCAGAAGATGGCGTACCCTGACACAGCCATCGGCGTGATGAATGACAAACCGTGATTCATCTGACCAGGCAACTCTCTCCCACTGATCTATGGACCAGTCGCGATGTTCCAGCGCTAGCGCAGTTGGCGATGACGCTCGGTCAGCAAAGGCACACGAGTGGGATGTTCGCTGCGTAGCCCCATATCCAACAGTGTCCGCTGAACAGTGTACTCCGATACTATTCTACTTGGCCCCGCATTGTATTGGGCTGTCAGCTAAGCCACTGTCTGGCTCCGGTTTTGCTTCACCATGCGAGACAGTCTCCGACGACCTTTTTATTTGATAGCGTGTGGACGTCCAACACCATGTCGTCTTCTGCTGGTTTCACCGTCATTCATCCACTTTGCGTAAGTACTAACAACTGTAGATCATGAAAAACCCACGAGTCGAGCAATTTCGGAAATACTTGTTCCGAGCCTTTGAGCCATTTCAATCTGCCCTCTATCAAAGTCGCTTAGATCCGCGGCCTTTCCCATCACACACAGAAGTAAGTGAAAGAATGATTCTTCAGACTCTCCAGCAGCAGTTAAATACTACTTCCACGTGATCACTTGCCTTCCATGTCATCTAGGCAAATTCATGGCAAAATGTAGGGGTGGACATAATGTTTTGGCTCTTGAGTGTATGTGTATGTGGTATTCAGTGCAATGCACATCTGATTATGGCTCGCGCAAGTTTGATTGGAGAGATATCGGAGATGAGGCTTTCTCTCAAGAAAGGAAACTCATTCAGTCTATTGTGCTACATTTGACTTGCCATCGTCTAACTGTATAACATGCTAGGGGAGGATTGCTCAAACGACCAAACCTGGGAAAACAACTTGTGTGGAGTACCGGTATAATGTTAAACTGAAGGTAATCAACACACAAAGGGTATTCTTCCTAAACTATAAAGTCTGGTGTTGGACCTCTGTGACACTCTCGATGGCATAGACTGGTATGTAATGTTCCCCAAAAAGCCGCCTTATCCATCCACAGCCTTCTTTCATAAATAAAATCAGGATTCATCTAAAATCCGAACCCAATGACATTTTTTAGTCATAAGGCTGATACCAAGTCAGATGATTAAAGGAATTCCAATGACTGGCTGCTATGCGCACAGCCTCTGGTAACTTATTGAGAATAGTTTGGCTACTGACACGTGTACCCTCTGATGATAGCAGATGGTTTTGAATATGATGTACTGTGGCAAATGGACATTTGGCAAGTCTGCCTGTCAGTGCTATCTCTTGTGCATCTGTGCGATTTATTGCCTTTCCACCGTGTTCATATATTGTTTTGTATCCATCTTGCCACAGTTCGCTGTATTCTACTCACGTCCCCTCCAACAGAAGGGGCAATTGCATGCATTGGGAAGCCAATCAATCACAAGATATACCACTGGAGGGCTTCTCTGAGAACGAGAGAAGATAGTCGGTGTACGAGAAAAGATATCCTCGTTACCTTTCTCAGTTTGTGACAGAGGATGGTAACATCATTCGTCACCCTTCCAGTATTGGCATTTCAGATGCTAAGGGAGAGATTCTTCTTCTTTCTTATCTCTCGGATCTGAATCACTCCAGATCCATGAGTTCATTCACCCTTAAAAAAATCTAAAACCGAAATAGGTCTGATGAAGAGATGGTAGACATCATCCATGGGAACTAAAATAGTTCCCACACTTGCTCAATCCTTGTTCCTGGTATTGTATGGCTCCTTTCATATCTTGGCTCATTGACATGAAAACAGTGATCTCACATTATCTCCCTCCCTACATAGTCCTATCAGAAATCTATTTGAAGTCTATAGACACTGTGAAAGTTCTTTGGTATAGCTACGTGCGTAAAGACAACGGTATAGTAGGGCTAACATGTCGCGGTATTTCACTACCTGTTTAACGTCCATCACCAAAATATCGTGAAGCACGTGTTAGAGGTTTTACTTTAATTGAAAATGTGATCAGACCGGGATCAAATATTTTAGTGATTCCTTGAAAATCTTGCAATTAACTCCAAAGAAAAATGTATCTTTCTTTTTCAAGGGCTTCAACCGCAGTTCTCCGGAGAGCGAAATCTGCTGGACGGATGACGCCAGGGTGCCGAGCGACGCCCTCATCAAGTGCACCGATTACAATTGGACGCACGTGGCAGGACAGAATTTCTCCCAACGTCCTTTTTATCAACCGGGTATGTTACAAAAATGGTATGTTTTGCTTTTATAGAATGCAAATCCCATAAAACAACAACAAAATATTCTCAAAAATTCATTAAAAATCTGGAGAAAATTTAGGATATTTAAAATGATTCACAGTAAAATCACCCCAACCATTTTATTAAGAAAAAAGACTCTTATTTTTGTACAATAAAAAAAAAATTAAGGATTTTTATAGTAAAAGAATTAAAATTCTGCACAGTAATGACGTTCCTTTTCTTGTAAATAAAATATAGCTTCAGACGGAAAGATTTATTAGTCGCTGATGATGGTAGTTAAATTTATAGAAACAAGTAAGCCTTTTTTTATATCTGATTAAAGCGATGCAATTCTTCTCCAGGAACGTTTTAAAATGATCAGTTTAATATATAGCTGTTAAAAAAAGTTTCATACACTGACGCAGATTTGTCTGGAGGAAAAGCATCCGACGACTCTAGTTAATTGAATAACAACAGATTTATTAACTGTGATTGACGAGTATACTCGTCATGGAGAAGTTGTAGGATTTTTTTGTCATGACGAGTATACTCGTCATGTGTAAAAAGTAGTGACCATTGATTATTGTAATTGCAGTTTTTGAGAAAAACAAAACATATCCTCAAATTTCAAGATGTTTAGAATATTTCGAGGACAGATCGGAGTAAAACAAATAAATAAAAAAATATTAACTTATGCGCCCCCTTATGCATCAGCTAAAACAGCGTAGGTACACCTAACGAATTTATTTATGTGCGATGTTTTTTAGATGTTAGACTAAAAGGGTCAAAGGCAAAAGTTGGAAAGTTGATTTGTAATTGAGTTTCGTCAGATAGGGTCAGCAATGGGACAAATGCATGACGCCGGCCAGGCGTTGAGCCCATTGATCCGCAGTTACCTAACAATTGAGTGGTGTAAATGTCAATTGTTTGATGTTAGAACCGTGTGCTAACATTAGAGTAATGGTCATCTAAAAACTCCAATAAGTATGTAATATATGTTTATGATATCCAAATAAATAAATATAAGTAATCAAATTGGAAGTTTTATAAAATAAACCCACATTTTTTTATCTAATATTTTTACAGCGACACTTACTCTGTGATTGACGAGTATACTTGTGACGGATCTATACGCGGTTCTACTTATTTCTTCTTTTCTCTTTTAAACAAAATATTTATTTCAATCAACTTTCATCGATAAACCAAACGTGATTTATGTAAATGAGGAATATTGTATAAATTCGGTTTTCACGATTTGAGAGAGAGTGAACTAAGAGGTTAAGTCAAGTGAAGGAAAGGAAGGGAGCAAGTGATCTGTTGACACGTTTTTGTTGACAAGAGGAAGTTGATACGTTTGATGTGTGCAAGTAGGGGTGAATTTGAAGTTCGAGAATTAGTAAAAGGATTGCAGAGCGTGGAACCTACGGCATTGAAGAAGCCAAACATAGTGCCTGCCAGTTGCAGTGTAGGATCCGCTACATTAAAGGTACAGGTACTGTGTCCTTAATTAAATAGAAGCTAGTTATTAGTGTGAGCCGTAGTTGTAATTGAGCACATTTAAGCTGTCTTAGATTCAGTTGAGGGTCTGTAATAGTATTAGAATATCTCACCTCTGCACTCTACCATAGTTCATATACCTTAATTAGAATTGTATTGTGTCTGATCTATAATAAGAATTAATAAATCAGTTAGATTGAAAACATGTCTGTGGATTATTCTATTCCTCCTACACATCTAGCCGGGTTTACAGGTAGACAAGCGGGTTGGGATGTAAGGGGTAACCAGAGGTTACCACATACTCGTCATCCAAGAAAATTTTCAAAACATTAAAAAAGCGTGTATTATTTCTAATACGCATTCTAATCTTCTGAAATATTTGCGGCAGTTTCAGATGTGCAGCACAATGCGTAGTAAAATTTCATCTTTTTTTTTAATACGACAAGAAAAACATTATACAAAATCTTGAAATAATTCTCGTTTCTTTATCTGCAGATGTGTTGAATTCCAGTGAACGTGCTCAGTCCACGTTTGTGACCAATTCGGTGCCAAAATCTTTTCCACACTTACCTTTAGAAGAATCCATGACGCAGATTTTGGACGAGTGGACCTCAAGGGGAAAAGCTCTCCATGTTTTCACGGGACCCGCTTTCGACTTCCTGGGGACGGGACTCAGACCTGACTTAGAAGCTTTGCAGTCAGTATCTTACCTTTTATCTTGCACTAGAACAAAAAAAAAGATGTCAAAAATTTTCTTGTATAAATTATGTGATTATCTGCATTATGATTCTCATTTAGATGAGAAACTCGGTTTCTGCTTGCAATATCTCAAGAGTCATTCTTCTTAAACATAATATTACGAAATTTCTTATTTTTGTATGAAAATAAAGTATAACTTTTTTTTCTAGAACAACAAAGTAATAAAAAATAATAATACACATAAAATAATGTCAGTTCCCCGATTTAAAAAATAATGCATTCGCCACTTTATTTTACTTTTAAGACAGATTAGACAGCAAGCTGCGTCTGGGCTGAGGGTAGTCGAAAGATAGGACAGGAGGGAAAAAAATTCAGAGGCCATCAACAAACTATTGCTTCAATCCTTGCAGATGATATTTCAATTGGTTTACTTTTAAATGAATCTATTTTATACTCCATTACATTTTTAGTCTTGTTTACGAGCTGTATGAATTTTGCTTGATATCGATCTCCATGCGACAGAAAACTATCTACGACATACATTTTTGCCTTCAGCCGATGTTTAGCGCCACACTTGTAGCCGTCAGTCAATGTAAAACTAACTGCATTCAGCTTGCATCATGGTAGGTCGCGTATCCGGAGCACCCCGAATAATCGAGAAATAAAAAAATATCTCTTAAAGTTTTTATTGTTCTTGGGCTCGCTGATTTTGGTTTGAAATCTCACATAAAACAGTGCTATAATGTGCAACGTTCATTCTTTTTTTTAAATTCGTTTTTAAATATCTTCTTAAACCTTTTCATCATTTTACGATTACGCATTTTGATTAAAATATACTTTGATGTTAATATAGTCATGAGTGTACGTTACATTTATTAATTGACAAAATATTTGCAGGCACAGGAACGAATCTCTTCTCATTCCCACCCATTTGTTCTATGTGATCACGTGGTGCCGGGATGAGGTGGAGAGCATCGTAGACTGCGATCCCCATGACCTGAGGGTATGCTCCTTCCTTCTACCCAACTGGCCTTTCCCCATGAACTGTGAGGTAAGCTGCTCCACCTGTTGAACAGAAAGTTGTGGTAAAAAAACAATACTTTACGAATGATACAATCTTTTGGAAGAGCTCGACCAGAAAATAACATTGAGAAAAGAAACGAATACAAAATGCGGTGCCATTGATTTCATTTACCGCCATCGCATGTTGACTATGAATATTGCAGAAATCATTAATCGTGTGCACTTTTCTTTATCTATGCGGGGTATCCCGAAAGTAGTTCTCAAACTCTGTACAAATTCTTCGTAGAGAGCTCATAAAAAAATGCCCAAAGAACTGAACCTATACGATCTATAGCAGGGATGGCGAATCAGTGGCACGCGTGTCATTGATGGAACGCGACACAATATTTTGTGCACACCACCGAACAAAACGGTTTGCATTTTAATTCAAAATAATAAAGTTCAACACGAAGTATTACGAACAAACGCGAGTGATCGGTTGCAGTTTTCAGCGATTTTCTCAGTTCTAAGAATTATCGGAACGCTGAAATTTTTTATGTACCCTGATGTGACTTCATTTAATAAACTGAACTTGTCCTTATTCGATTGGTTGGAAATTGAAGTTGAAATGCAACTGATTGATTTCCAGTCTAGTTCAATGTAGATTCAAGAATTTGTTGAAAAATGGAGAAAGTTGGAGTTGATTGAACAATCGATTCAACAATAAGAAATCCATACAAAACGAGCAAAAAATTCTTTTCATCAAAACACATTGATATTGACAAATTAAGAAAAAATCGTACAAAATGCAAAATATCTTTATTTTGCAAGAAAAAAAATTATACCGTATCGTGGAGAAATAAACGAGCTCTCCGCTTCAGGAATTATTTTTTGTCCAATTTTGATATGGAAAATAATATTATAGTTTCAAAAACGACGAAAATTTTCCGCCGCCAGGTTCTTCGGTAAACATAACGCTTTTTTGATAACGCTTGTATAAATTTCACTCCTCATAAAATTTCCGTACCGGGGGCTTTATATGAAAATCAATTCTTAAGGAGTAAATTCTAAAAATCAAGCTGAAAGGTCTTATCGCTGCAGAAATTCCTCTGCATTAAAAAACTTTAGCAAAGAAACTTCAGGTATCGCAATCGACAATTTTTCATCAAATAAGGGAAATTGGCTGTAAAAAAGGGAATGAACCAGTCTGTCATCAAATGTTTGCAAAGACCGTAAAAAGCGTTTTTGGTTTTTGATTTAATGTTACACAAAGGTAGATACAAAACATGGATATCTTCAGATGAAGCACTGTTTTATCTGTAATACAGAACTGACAAAACGAAGATGCCAAATATTTCACGCGAAAAACATCGCAAAGACGCAGATGTTTTGCATAAGACAAGTTGGTCATCAAGTGTTATGGTAGGGATGGAATGTTCTACCAAGGCTAAGCAAAACCATTTTTTTGTAGAACCAAAGACTAAAATTGATAATAAATATTATCAGAATAAAGTTTTGAAGCACATGATCAAAGAAAGTAAACGTTTTTACTCTCAAGGAAGCTTTGTTTTTCACCAAGATTCTGTATCATACTGCAAAATCAACTACAAAACGGCTAAAAGATTTTTTTTAAAAAAATTCCCCTTCCTCCTCAGAAAGGGTTACCATCATCCCCTGACTATGCTTCTTGCGATTATTAGCGCGATTTTCTCGTAGTGGAACAAACGCGCTATTAGGACGCAAATTTCGTCTTCGTTCCATATTTTGTCGTACGTTTTTCTCAGCCAATAAGCAAACAATTGACCTCGGGTTTTCGGCATTTTGTCGCATTTGTGCCCTAGATGAGCCAAATCATATTTAAATGTAATCATTTTTAATTTTTAATTTTTTTTTTTTTGCTTTTTTTTAAGTGCTGATACAGATTTGCGTCATTATTTCTTCTCAGCTCAATAGTAGTACATTTATAGGAGTGGTACAGTACTACTTTTTGTTAGTAAAAAGTTCATTAGTTGCATTATTGTAAAATACAACATGTGAAAAACGCGCTAGAATTACTTCGCCATGCCAATGATTGATATCTTGTTTTTTTTATGGTGATACTTAAAAAAACAATTAAATGAACGTAAGGTTAGAGCATTTCAAGGTCTTCAAAAAGTAATCAAAGAGGCAGTTGAAAAGTACCCCCCAAAAATAATCGAAAAAGTTCTTTAGGTTTGGCCTAAACGCTTACGTAAAGTGCTAAGGGAAACCATATTTAAAATTTCATGTAAATAACTTTATTTAATAAAAATTTATGATTCTCTGAAATTGATATCATCACATTTTTTAAATCAATCTGTAAATGATGAAAGTTATTGAGTGTTTAGTTCGAAATATTTGCACAATTCTATACATAATCTAGCAAATGATTTTTACTATAAGAAATATGCATATATCATATAAACTTCGTATTTTTTCAAAAATATATTTCTGACAAAAAGGCATTTTACTACACGCGATAAGATATATTTTAACAGAAAAACCAAAAATAAATTTAAGAAAATATCTTTGAGTACATACTTCTAACGGTTTTATTTAATTTAGCAAAATTAGTTAATCATGTTTATAGCTTAGAATATAAATAATCACTATTACTTTTGATAAAAATAAAAAAGCAGGATGTATTATATAAAGAATACTTCCTTCTAAGCATGGAAACAAATAAAAATTTAAAAGTAAAGAATTTTTTTAAAAAACAAGCTTTTATTTAAACGCGCTAAAAAGAATAAAATAAACTTTTCCTTCAAAACTTTTTTTACTATCAACTTATAACGTCATTACACAATTTATATGATATAAAATCGTATTTACTTAGTTTGAAATTTTTAAAAATTAAAATCTATCAGATCAAGTTATTTAATTTACTTGTTTATCTACGCAGGTAAATCTCGCGACAAGCTTTTATCTAATATATAAAATTCTCCTGTTACAGTGTTTGTAACCGAACTCCTCCGAAACGACTAGAAACTGACTTATGAAATTTTGTGTGTATATTCAGTAGGTCTGAGAATAGGATGTAAACTGTTTTTTATTCCGATATTGCAATTAGTTGAAAAGATATTAAATAAAAACCTTAAAACGCCTAATTGTTTATTTCGCTTGGCATCGAAAATCGGTTTCACGCCAGATGTGTGACTTTTCTCTGTTGAACCGTCCAAATCATCCTGCTCATGGGTTACAATAGCAAAATAGGTTTCTATAACAAATCGAAAATCACCAAATTTGGTGAGTGAAAAGCCCCCCCCCATTTTTTTACATATCTTTAATTCAAAAATTCATACATTGCATCCGTTTATGAAACAAAAATGTCCACAATATTTACGAAAAACTTAATTGATTTTACTTTCCATTATTTCAAAAAAGTGACAAGATATAAGTAAAACGACTGGACCAATTCTTATGAAATTTTGTGTGTATATTCAGTAGGTCTGAGAATAGGACGTAAAATGTTTTTTTATAGCCCTAAATGACAAGTGTGGTCCACTGTAAATTTTTATTTTCTTATTTTTTGGACAAAATTTTGTATTTTAATTTTTTTTTATGATTCGACATTAAAAAATACATACAACCCTTAATTTTTAATTTTCTCTACCACCAACCTCTATTTTTAATAGCGAAAATAGTACTTAAATAACTTTCTACTCTCGGTGTTCGATAATTTATCAATTACTACTCGATCACAGTTCTTCCCGCCAGGCGTCTACTGGTGTCACTTCTCACCCCGTGAACAGCACAGAGTAGCGATGAGAACGAAGCGGGTGTTCTGTCTTTCTCACACAATAAGATTTCTCTCAATCAAGTTTTGGGCCTAAACCGTTGTCGGCCATTATTATTGATTGTGCATCAATCGTAGCAGTGACGCGTATACTTATCATTTTACTTTCTCAGTGCAACTCTCATATTAAGTATATTCTTATACTAAATGTATCATCAATTTGCAGTGCTATAATTATTTATTCCCATTTTGCTCTAGATAGTTCTCACGTTCAGTAAATTAAGTGATCTCATATAAATCAATAATTTTCGACGCGTGTCACAAGCACCCGCCAACAACAACTATTATGTTACATGTATAAACCGTCTCTGAACATTTTCAGACATTTAGGAGTTCTTATTTGTTATTTATTATTTTATTTATTATTAAACGACAATTAATAAAATTGTAATACTAAAAGCTCTCAAAACTTTCGGGAATCATTTTCAATTAAAGAGAAATATATACGTATTTTATAATTTTGAAAGGTATAGGTAAAATAATAAAAGAACAGAGACATTATCAGTATACACACATGTTTTCTAGCATTTAGTACTTCAATTTGATCTATTTGTGTGTTTTGTATAGTGAACAATGCCAACAAGATTCAAAGGGTTTGATTTGGGCCGTCGAACGACTAGATCCACAGCCATACGAAATAGAAGAGCTTAAAGAAGAGACGAGCAAATCCAACAGGATAATGAAGATGTGCGTGTGAACATGGCAGAGTTGCGTAAATCACAGTCACAAGAGGCAGGAGTTGAACAAAATTAACAAAGACGATTATAACAAAGACAAGCGCGTCGATTTGTATTTGACACACGCAGAGCAAATGACCAACAACGCCTACAAGTACATCGAGCATTTACACCCGATTCATTCCGTCGTCTAGCATAAAAATACTGGATGAATAAAATGGCCGACCGATTTCTGCACAACCATTAACTCGCAAAATGCTCTCAATGACCAGATATTTCTCGATATAAACATACAATACCTAAAACATGAGTGGCTGGCAGAAAGTGCAATATTGGCAGCAAAAAATGTGGACATCAACGATTTGAATTTCAAGATAAACAGTTGTTACCAGGGGTCTTGATGTCATACAAATCTATCGATACAGTTTACGATACCAACAGAAGCTGTAAATATCCTGCAGAGTTTTGAGCTCATTGGATTTGCCAGGCATGCCACCGTACCATTTACAACTGAGGGTTGGATCTCGGTTATTTGCTTCGTAATTTGAACCCACACGGCTGTCAATGGCACTCGATTAGTCATTAAAAATTGA